>JAYJML010000117.1:0-100000 GCA_035610835.1 Ophiura sarsii | reverse complement strand
TATAATTCCCGGCGCATTCCATATCGCATTCATCATCCGGAGCTTCGCCGTGTTTGTCATACAACACTTTGTCTGCACCACACCAACATGCGTTTGCATCGCTACGTAGCGTTTGCCATTATCTCGACAATAGTTGAAACAATAGTCGTGTGTCATAGAAGAACTATCAATACGGTCATCAGGGACCGCTCTATATGTACCTGTGTCGATATAACATCCGAGGTACTGAGGCGGGTATTCTACAATGAAGAAAATTGAATATGGATTGTATTATGTCGTGCTATTTCGTATTTCGTACGTAGAACAGGCAATATTTTCATTGTGGACACAATAAAGTCTATTTCATTTTGATGACTAGTGACTGTAAAAAAACGGGGACAAAACAGAACAAATAATTGACACCGGGCTGGGCGTGTTGTTAATCTTTGTGCTGCGATGGGTTACGGTTCGAAGTTAGGTACGTATCGGCGGGGATGGTTGCTGTTTTCGGATCTATATGGGTGTGATGTAACATGAAATTCAATTAAATTCAGGCGGGATTGTTATTATTTCTACGCTGCCATTAGGAATTCGTCACAATAATTTCGCTTCACCTATGTGGCTGCTGGCTATCATATCAGCACTATAGCATCTTAAAACAGCTACCCAATCTCACTTGGGTCAATGAGGCAATTGAGGCTAAGTATGATGACCATGATAACACTTTGTTCACGGTGGTTCTATAACTCACGACCTTTTGCATTGAGTATGAGTCCCACGCTGTTCCGCTGGACCACACGTTATCATGACTGTACATAGTTGTATTCCAGTATCGAACGATACTCGTATACCAGTAACTGGGACCTAATGGGCCCCTCACATGTATCCGTGTGAGCTGGGCCGTTAACTTTGCCTGCCTCCTGGCGGGTAGGTAAAAGCGGCGGCGAACGATGAGAGCCCGGTATGATGACGGTATAAGGACGGCGCACCCGTTTCGCACCCGTTTCGCGCCCGTTCGCAGGGCGGTGATGAACGGTGGTGAACGTCGATCATCTTCGCCGCTTTTACTCACCCGGCAGGAGTTTTGAGCTTGCTCAAAATTCCTGCCGGGCGCGGATAGCCGGCATGTCCCCCGGCAACGTGTTTAACGGACGGGAAACGTCCCACCGTGTGTCCTCACCGTGCGCCGCCGTCTGCACACATTTTTCACACGGTAAGGGGCCGGCCAGCTCACACGGATACATGTGAGTAATACAGAACAGAGATTCCCGGAATGTGAGTGAAGCGGCGAGCTTGAGCACTCAGCTTATAAAGGGCGGATTAATGACGTTATCAAGGCGGTTCGGCCGGTACCGACCTGGTGAGGAGGTGGTATGAGCCCGGTTTCAGGCCGATGAGGACCCGGTATAGAACGGTATGAACCCGGTGACAAAAAAAAATCAATGCGGCCGTTAACATTTTTTGCTGATTGTTCACCGTGTTGGACTCTGTTGTTTTTCTATAAGACGGTAAGGGGCCGCCCAGCTCACAAGAATACATGTGAGGGGCCCATAAAGGACACCTTTTCCTTATCACATACCAGAGCAGATTGGGGTTCCCAGCCGTATACCTGTAGGGCAAGTATGTTCACATTGGTATCCGTCACAGTAACCATCATCACACTGAAACCAACAGAAACACACTAGTCAACAAATCAACATTTATTCTTGTAGTAAAACACAATATATTAAACATGTTAAACGACAATAGAAATCGGTTTTATTGCTTTACAACTTATTTACAACTTAACAATACGCTGTAATGTGGGGTATGGTTTAAATGATAGACCTGGAGTGATCTCGTAAACCATTCGATGCCTTAGAGTAGACATTGCATTCAATATATTAATTGTATGTATTTGTATCAGTAAAACTGTATAAATTTCGCTAATTCCAAACACAAAAAGTGCCATATGACATCAGTAAATCTTTGTTTTTATCGGTAGTTTAAAGGGCCCGTTACTTCTCTAGATTGTTATGGTATGGTACGTGGCTGCTTATAGATGAGGTGACCGTTGTTTACATCCAATGTTTATCAACAAGCGCAACGGTCGAAGGGACTGGACTGTCGATACACGCTTGAGGGAACACCATAATAACCACAACACTGTCCGCTATGCCGTATTGCCCTTTATAATGCTTTGGCACGAGTTTTAAAAAGCACGGGTCCTAAACAAAACAGGATGCGTGCGCTAACTGCCGGGCAAAGAACAATGGCAACTAGCCACGTTTTGCCCGGTGTGACGTCACCTGTCAACCCATCTATATGTATTATTGATACAAACTATAGCACTTTGGTGCCTGTTGTAAAAGGCTTACGTATATATATGACATGAGGACCCTAGATCTAAAAGGGGGTTAAGTCACAATCTTGTGAAATTGTAGTTAAGTATCAGTTTCTGCTACAAGGAGGATCTCTGCACCCTCTGTTCAAATGTTACAGTTAAGTCATGTGGTAAAGCTATGTAAGAGTCCATGGGAGGTACAACCCGAGTGGGTCAAGTCCACACATGGACACACCCCAACCCAGTTTTTGCCATTTTTCTCAATGTGACTTAACCCCCTTTTAGATCTAGGGTCCTCAATTATAATACGTATACGTACTGCATTGAAAACCAGAATGATATGTGTTTGGTTTCTATTCAGTGAAACTCATGATCATGTTTTATAACAAAGGATGATATGTTGGTTGACGATTTCTGTTATTAATACTTTCCACGCGGCTTTCGTTTTACCAAATACAAACAGAGCTCTCAGAAACCTTTTTCAACTGTCAATGTCTTTCGGAAGGATTACTAAACCAATTCTAGGCATGTTTATACTTATTTTGATTTCTCATGGTGATTCTAAATAATGGTAAATAAAGTCAAAACTTTGACAAATTTGAAACATTTGTTAACTTTTTAAATGTAAGGGAGAGGGGGGGGGGGGGGGGGGGGCGTGTACACCATCGAGGCAGGTTCGCCCACCACGTGATTCGCATCATTGCGGCCACTGGTTGAATTTGACACGCCATGGGTGGTCTTCAATGTTATTTTGAATAAATATGAAACAAATAAGTAAGAAGCCATCTTTGGCTTTTTAGATGAATTTGGGTAATTTCGATGAGATCTACATTTCAAAACGATATAAAATCCATTAATTTCACATAAAATACTGCAAATTAAGCTCTATAATTTTAGATGGTAGTTAGTACGTATATAAGCATGACGGATATAGGAAAAGCCCAACCTATGAACACATTTTGAGCTCCCGCCATGAAGGATCTCTTAGTGCCTCTTTAAAGTTGACGTCTCTATAGGCTATTTCAAATGAAAATGAGGCAAACATTCCCCGCTCTCCCATATTCTGCAGACGCCAGCCGCGTGGAAAGTGTTAAAACACAGGCCTATCATTAGCCAGAATACAACGAAAACACAAGTACACAATAAAAACACATTTTACGTAATGGTATGTTGCTATAAAAGGACTAACCCAAACACTTCATTCCTTCGTTAGAAATCATTTCATGGGTTTCAATGAATAGCAAAACATATAACTATGGTCATCAATTAGTGCTAGTTTTAGAGTTCTGTCTATAAATACCTCATGTCCGTTTTCTTCATGTTGATCATAGTAGCTCCAACCAGAATTCGTTATGTAATCTTCCGGGTAGTCTGCCTTAGTTGCATCGTTGATCACACAGACACGATCCACGTCGTGCCAGTTGAAAGAGACGCACTCAAGCACTCTATTGCAATACGTTGCACATCCTAAATAATTACGAGCATCAATACCACTCTCCGAGATGTGATTTTGCAGCATGAACCCCGCGGCGTGTTGTCTGTATGCCGCCTGGGTGCACTCTTGTGCTGATACTAGCAATATGATACAAGGGAAATTGATATGAATATACATGCTTTCCGCAATATATACCTCGAAAGTCAAATCGATCTTGTAATTACATTTATCTACCTAAGAGCAGCAGTGCCCTCAAAATTGAAAGTATTCGAATGATATGGTTAAAATACTACCCATACCCTTTCTACATGTTTGCTGTCCTACGCAAGCGACTATATTACGAAGCAGGCATCTTTAGCCCTAACCAGCCAGGTTATATTTTTGTGTTGAAACTGGGGGAGGGGGACAAAGTATGATTTGTTAAACTAAATAATCGCCGCGAAACCCACGGGATCGACCCCGGGCCCTCCTATCGTCGCGCCAAGTCCATAATCACTTGGCTAACCTGTTAAAATGGCGGCCAAATTTTGACATATTTAAACTATTTTTAAACAAAACATGACATGTGGTCACTTTTTAAAGCTTATTTGTTGGTATAACTGTCATGTCTGTTGCCCCTAAAGAAGAACTAACTAGCCCTGATCTTAATTTCAAAATGGCGGCAATGACTAAGGGGTTATTCAAGATGGCGTCCAAAATGGCCGCCCAAACTGGTCAAATCTCATAATATGACATAGCAATCAAAATGTATGGTTTAAGTATAGTTTTAATAGTGGGATGTATGTATTACATCACTAGACACTCATATCCAGAATTGTTGCTTTCTTAACACACCCTAAACCAAGATGGCCACCAACATGGCCGCCAAAAATGGTAAAATTCCATAAATTGGCATAAATGAACCAACCTGTAATCAGAGTATAGCTTTAACAATGGAACGTATGTATTAGATCACTAGAACGTCATATCTAGTATTCTTGATTTGTTAACATACTTTAAAACCAATATGGCCGCCATATGAATGGCCAAAAATGGTCAAATATGCTCAAAATGTAATAAAATAGCATAATATCAACCGATATGTATGATGAAAATATGATTTTAACGATGGGATGTATGTGTTAGACCACTAGTAACTCATATCCAATGTTTTTGCTTTGTTAACATAGTTAAAAATTCAAAATGGCTGCCAAAATAGCCCCAAAATGGGTCCCAAATGGCTGCAAAAATGGTCAAATTCTATTAAATGTGATAATATCAACCAAGATGTATAATGAAAATACAGTTTTAATAATGGGATGTATGTATAATTATACCCCTAGTAATTCATATCCAGTATTTTTGCTTTGTTACCATACTTATAAATACAAAATGGCCCCAAAAATGGGTCCCAAAATGACTGAACAAATTGTCGGAATTCCATAAAATGGGATAATATCAACCAAAATGTATGATGAAAGTATAGTTTTAACATTGAGATGTATAATTTAGACCACTAGTAAATCATATCCAGTATATTTGCATTGTAATAGCATACTTTAAATCCAAGATGGCCACCAAAATGGCCGCTGTAAATGTAAAAATAGTCTACATAAGTGTAAGATAATCCAGAATAGATATTGTAAGAGTGTATATTACATTACATGCAGCAAATAGTATGTTCTAAACTGTTGAGCATTGCTTTTAGATATAAGGCCCACCTCTGTGACAGTATTGATTCGGAAAACTTTCCAAAATGGCTGCCAGAATGGTTAAGTTGATGTTAAATGACCCAAAACAATTGTTTTGTATTGTAAATGACCATATTATGTAATGCCAACACCCACAATCTAATGGGACAGCATTCACTTTTATGTCTATGATAAAGCCTAGGGCTGTACTAGATCTAGTTTGAGTATGTTAAAATATATAAGATGGCTTTTTAAAAGGTTAAAATAACTGAAAAGCAGTATTAGTACATTGTTAGTGTTACATTAGATATGACCAAATTATTATATGTATAGCTTTTAATCCACCTAGTAGACATATTTGTATGTAACAATATATGATATAATTTTATAGAGTCCATTTCTTTCCATTCTAACCATATTTTAATCAATTGGTGACCACTTGTAGTAATTGTTTTGACCATTTAGAGGTAATTGTATTGACCATTTAGAGGTAATTTTAATGAAATGGTCATTATAATGGCCATCGTGATAACATTACATTGTCAAAATGGAGTCTATACCATTCAATCATACCTTGTTACATACAAATACGTTTACTGGATGGATTAAACGGTGTAGATAAATAACTTGGTCATATCTAATGTAACCCTAACAATAAACTAATACTGTCTTTCGGTTATTTTACCCTTTTGTCGCCATCTTGGATATTTTAAAATACTCAAACTAGATCTAGGCTTGATCATAATAATATAGTGAATGCTGTCCCATTAGATTCGGGGTGTTGGTATTACACAGTATGGTCATTTACAATACAATACAATGTTGTTAGGTCATTTAACATCAACTTAATAATAGTAGGGACTGCTCAGGAATATACGAGCCCGTAGCTACAAGAAAAACCGAAGTCAATCGAATAAATATAGACAACGCAACACGTAGACGCAACACCTTGAGCAAATCATGATTAGGGGATACACAAGCCAAGCCCGGTTGAAATAGTGAAATGTCACGGTACAAAGTATAGTGATGATACTTTTAGGTTTATTAGTTGCTAAATGGGAGTGCTATAGTAAGATAGATTTATTTCGTAAACATGTAGGCCTAACTCTAATTAATTGGTAGAAATCGATATTTCGACTTGAGTTAAGCCAATAAAGCTAGAGTAATATATGCTCAAATGAGCATGAAATATTATACACGTTTTACAGATAAAATCTTATAGCAACAGGCGATACCATGGTTTCATTGGGCGGATAGGGCCTCAAATCATCAGTCGCCGACCATTTGGTCAGTTTTAGGGCATGTATTGAATAAAGTAAACATGAAATATTCACTGATTGAGCATTGTAATAATAATAATAATAATAATATTACCGTTCTTATATAGCGCTTTCCACAATGCAAGCACAGTCCCAAAGCGCTTTTTAAATAAATTATTATCGCTGCCAGTTTAGATATCAGAATCCTTTGGTCGCTACACTTAGGCGGCTACCAGTCGACAAGTGCACAAGCCTATCAGCACTACTTAGATTTTGATATCCTAACAGCTCCCTAAATATCGCTTGGGTCGACGAAGCAATTGAGACTAAGTACCTTGCCCAAGGATACAAACATGCTGGACCTAATGGGGCCCGAACTCACAACCTTTGCATCGTGAGACCGGCGTCTTATCCACTAGACCACACACGCTCTACGTAGGCTTATATATATAACAATATAGGGCATGCGTCGTTCTTAAAAGCACGCACTTATGAATTAATGGCAGTAATGGCAGCCATTTTGGAAAGTGCTACAGAATCAAAATTGTCACAGAGGTGGGCTTTATATCTAAAAGCAATAGCTTAACAGTTTAGAACATACTATGTGGTGTATGTGATGTAATATTCTTACAATATCTATTCTGGATTTTCAGACACTCATGTAGACTATTTTTAGCGGCCATTTTGGTGGCCATCTTGGATTTAAAGTATGTTATTACAATTCAAATATACTGGATATGAGTTACCAGTGGTCTAATACATACATCTCAATGTTAAAACTATACTTTCATCTTACATTTTGGTTGATATTATCCCATTTTATGGAATTCCGACAATTTGTTCAGTCATTTTGGGACCCGTTTTGGGGCCATTTTGGATTTTTAAGTATATTAACAAAGCAAAAACACTCGGATATGAGTTACATGTGGTCTAATACATACAGCCTATCATTACAACTATATTTTTATCATACATTTTGGTTAATATTATCCCATTTTATGGAATTTGACAATTTTTGAAGCCATTTTGAGACTCATTTTGGGGACATTTTGGCAGCCATTTTGGATTTTTAACTATGTCAACAAAGCAACAGTACTTTATATGAGTTACTAGTGGTCTGATACATACATCCCATCATTAAAATCATAAAAATCATATTTTCATCATACATTTCAGTTGATATTATGCTATTCTATTGAAATGTTTATAATATTTGACCATTTTTGGCCATCAATTTGGCGGCCATTTTGGTTTTAAAGTATGTTAACAAAACAAGAATACTAGATATTAGTTTCCAGTTGTCTGTATCATACATCCCATTGTTAAAGCTATACTCTATAGACATACATGTTGGATCATATATGCCAATTTATGGAATTGCAAGAACGACGAAGGAACATCCGTCTATCAATCATGTATAAAATTCATGCAAATGATATAGCAATCCCAATTCCAGAACATATCCAACGTCAAACTACAACGACTACTAGACAATATCACCCAAAGAAATTCCGACTAGTCAAAGCATCCAAAAATGTGTATAAATACAGCTTTTTTGCAAATACAATATCAGAGTGGAACAACCTCCCTTCATCCGTCTTAGAGTCAAAAACCGTTGAATGTTTCAAAACCGGTGTAAATATTAAGCATGTAATGTAGATTAAGTTCATCTGGTCTGTTTCATCATTCGCCATTTTGTTTTTCTCAATTAGATGTTGCTCTAAGCAATTTTATTGAGTATTAATTTAGATTTTAGATTTAGATTTAGATTTACCATTTTTGGCGGCCATTTTGACGGCCATCTTGGTTTTCGGTGTGTTATTAAAGCAAAAGTTCTGGATATGAGTGTGTAGTGGTCTAATACATACATCCCACTATTAAAACTATACTTTCACGGTTTTCACCATACATTTTGATTGCTATACGTCATTTAATGAGATGAAGATTGGCGGCCATTTTGAAATTCCAAAATGCCTGCTATAACGGATTTTAAAAATGTGTAAACATTGGTTTTCACTTTCTGTAGACCTTTACCTTCATGAAAATGCAAAAATTAGCAACTCCCCACAAAAATCCAACGAATCTACTGCAAAGCACATAGTGGCCCTGACTAAAAATGATTCAACTATTTATTTAAAAGTATTTAAAGAAAAAATACTCATTTATTTATTTCTACATTTATTTATGTATTGATCAAATAAATTGAATACATATGACATATATTTAAAACTTAAATTGAATGTTAAAACCGTGTTTATCACTAAACTATGGCTGTAATTTATATTGCTTTCTAGTAATGCCATGCAAGAATCTTGCACAATTATCATCTATGCGCTTGCTTCTTCTGCCACATAATTTTAGCAACTAAAAGCCGTATTTACAAATGTTGCTATTTTTGCTCTTTCTATTTGCCTTATATCGCAATTTCCTTTTGACCGCCAACTTTCCATTTTAATGTTGTTGTTTTTTGTACGATGCAACGCTGCCAGATAACATTTACATCAACCGCAGTGTAAGGTAAATCATCGCAGGTCACGCTGAGTCACTATTTAGTGTAACATCCTGTTGCCCTATTATTTAAATACACACTCCATCATTTGGTATAGGGAAGCCCCATATGTTGTTATCCAAAATTGGGGTTCTGCGCTACTTGTAATGCTTCCCTACATAGCCACTCTATGCCAAAAGGAACGAGCCAAATGTTCTGTCGTTTTGCCAATAGATAAAAGTTTATTAATAACAATCTATACGAACTTATATATTTGAGCAAAACTAGTCTTCTCCGTATACCCTTTTCCTTTTCCTTGTGACTCTATGAAAAATACTCTCTGGCTTGCGACGCTGTGTTGTATGTACCGATAGAAGGCTCACTCACCGACCGCTCCCCCCCCCCCCCCCCCCCCATCCTCTAATATCATCCCGGAAAAAGGTCTAGTAACTTTGGATTTGGCCTTTTGACCTCCGTATACTGTTACACTAGCGCTCATTAAGCATTCATCCCAAAACCGGGATACATGTGTAATGAGCAAATTGTTCGTGTGGGGTGTTGCGGGGAATCACAATTGACCAATGGCAGACACGATAGCATATGAATATTTATATACCGTCTTCCTCGATAATTCAAAATGGTGATTTTCTAGCACTGGGTAGCCTTCGTTCGTTATAAAAGTGTATCTTTAGGAGTAAGCCTTGACATCGGTCCTCGCCCAAAATAGTTTCCTCAGAGATATAGCTACATTTCTGATTCCGCATTATACACCTATCAGTTGTAAGACGCACTATACGACCCCCGGGTGGTGCGTCACTTTACCGAGGTGCGTCAACGTCTCATGTACCATGACGCAGCCTGTGTCAAAAAAACGACGGACCATTGCCATCCAAATACGCACCCTCAGTCAACTATCAGCCCATTCGCACCCATGTGAAGTGACGGACCTTTACGCACCCTCCGTCATTTTTTTGACGGACCAAAGGCTGCCACTGACGTACCCTCCGTCAATAATGATCGCTAAACGACGCACCCACGACGCACCTCTCCCGGGGGTCGTATAGTGCGTCTTACAACTGATAGGTGTATTATGGGACCATTTCCTATTTGTCAATATCGCGTAATAAAAAGCCTTATGGGCCACAAAAATGGGACCATTTGGGTTTTTATCATTCTTTGATCCGGGAAATCTTACTGCAAGTATATATCACAAATGTTTATTAATATTATGGTAAAACGAAGAAGGACAGACGGAAAGATGACGGAAAGACAGAAAGACGGAAAGATAGAAAGATTGAAAGATGAGAAGATAGACATGAAAGAAAGGAAAAAAGAAGGTCAAAATGTCAGTACTAACTCCAGACATTTCGTCCTCATTAGTTTCATTGTTTTTTGACTTCTTTCATTTTCAGTGTAAAATGTTTATATTTAATTGTGACACTTTAAAGTCAATGGTAAAAGAAACTATGATATATAGTTGTAACAGTCAATAACCGTGGCAACGATTTCATTCATCAGTGGCCAACTAAAAGATGAAACAGATTGTAAGAAAACAAAGGTTTGGGACTCTTTTGAATAAAAAGAGAAGACATATTTCCGAAATATGAAGCTCCTTGTAAGCGCACGTACCATGTGTTGCTGTGGTGAATCGGAGAGTAATCGAAACAAGCAATATCTAAATATTAATGATATTCTAACATAAACTGCTCACAAAAAGTATCGAAACACTTAGAAATGATCCAATACATAACGGCTCGAAAGGGTATGCATTTATCGAAGCAAATAACCAAGTGCATAATTTTGTTCTGCGTATTTTGACACCTCGATCATTGAGATACGATGTTGCGGAGCGGAGTTATTGTCATTTCAATGATCGTGGGTCCAGTTTCAAAAGTGACACGCATCCCTATTGAAAATCACGAATCTGATCATTCTAAACAGTAATGCAAACCTCTTTCTATAGGATGATTGTCACTTTTGAAACTGGACACACGACCATTGAAATGACAATAACTCCGCTCCGCAACATCGTATCTCATCGATCGAGGTGTCAAAATACGCAGAACAAAATTATGCACTTGGTTATTTGCTTCGATTAATGCATACCCTTTCGAGCCGTTATATATTGGATCATTTCTAAGTGTTTCGATACTTTTTGTGAGCAGTTTATATAAATGTATTAAATAAATATTGGAGATTTTAAATGAATAGCAAAAATAAGACAAATTTAGCCGGATTGATCAACCTCTCAAAATGTGTGACCCAACGCAAGTATATGAGGCACAATAAGGGACATATGAAAATAGAGTTATTTATGTTAGGATAATATTTTACTTAAGGGACATTTTAGTACCAAAGTCAATGCTATATCACATTCCTCAACAAAGTTAGAGATTCAATATTGAAAACAATTTTGTTTACATTATTTCCAAAGTCAATGGTTTGCGTTTTCTTTTTTTCACACGCGCTGCGTTCTTGATGTAGTGGCGCTATACAAATGCATTTATGTTATGTTATGTTATCTTATGTTCCAAACACAACACAAAACATAACAAATAATAGAAAACATAAGAAATAGATCTAAAATAATATAAAACATAAGAAGTGGATTTTTTCAGGTGCTTTATTTCTGAACACAACACAAAACACAACAAATATTATAAAACATAAGAAATAGATCGAAAATAATATAGAACATAAGAACAGGATTTATTGGGTACATTATTTCAAAAAACAACACAAAACACAACAAATAATAGAAAACATAAGAAATAGATCTAAAATAATATAAAACATAAGGAGTCGATTTTTCAGGTGCTTTATTTCTGAACACAACACAAAACACAACAAATAATATAAAACATATGAAATAGATCGAAAATAATATAAAACATAAGAACAGGATTTTTCGGGGTACATTATTTCCAAACTCAACACAAACACAACAAATAATAGAAATCATAAGATCGAATTGTCCTCTAACTCACTGATACTCCTCCTCCTTTCTTCTGTCGATGGGGGCGACATTATGTTGTGTTTGGTGTTGTGTTCCTAAACACAACATATTTTTCCGTCCTTATATCGGGCGTTACATGGCAAGGTGAAATAAAATCATTGGACATACTGCCGCGAGGAATTCTGCATGCAAATAATTATTTAGAATTGAAAAACTTAAATGAAATTATTGCACAAATTGACGGGTAAACGTTACCACGGTGACGCACTGTCAATTGTTAGCGCCCTGAAGTGAAACGGGCTCACGTTCCGGCGCTAACTGATGATCCAGAGCCCGAAACGTATCGAGTCTCGATGATTTGGTATGTCTTTGGTGTAAGTAAGACTGGTGTAAAGACCCCTTTATGGAATACAGCCTTATAATCCCTTTATCTGTCAGAGGATTTTGTGCTAGGTTAATTCTGTGCTGTGTTGCACCAAGGAAAAACCGATAGTCGTATCGAGTATAAATGGATCTGTTCCCTAATACATTTGTCGTAATCAATAAAACGTATTGGGTAAATCTAATAGCTCTAATTTTAAAGATCATTCGCTTCTGTGAGGAAGTCAGTATAATAATACACAATTGCTCACCCCTAATGGTTGACATTGGTGCTACAAGTAGTTTCACGAGTACGTCACATAAGTATTGGCCAATCAGAAGGCCGAAACTACATGAGCGCAACTCTTAGCCAATCAGAAGGCTGAAACTACATGCGGGCTTACCTGGGCGATTGGGAGGAGAATTCGTTCTCTTTTCCTGCGTGCCTGTTTTGGAACGGTATCGTCGGGGAAATTGTCACATATTAAATCGACACAATCGTTTGTTATAAGTAAGAAGTTGATAAATAAAACGACAAGGGATCAAATATATAAACCCTAGTTGACCAAACGTAAACATCTTGTGTTTCAAACGAGTGAAGTTCTTCAAGAAACAGGCGTAATAAATACGCAACGCAAAGCCAAGGTAAATTTTAGGCAGTAAGCTTAATTTACGCTACCACAACAAGAATAACAATAATTAAACGCTACGCTAGCATATTCACAACGCTAGCATCGTCACAGCTTCATTTTGGTTGCCAAAGCGTACTTCACAAGTGACCTACTAAAATACTACGGTGATAATGGTGAACAAGAATATAGCAGGGATGCAGACGATGAATTGTAGCGCCATCTATGGAATAACACACTCAGATGTATAATGAAAGGACACTATATAGAGGGCGTCTTGCCATTAAGCCTATTGATAAGCTTAATCCTTGGGGTCATGATCATCTGACCCACAAAATATAGGTCTAGACACCTTACTTGTACAGTTATATGCAATATCGACCGATATACACCATAGAAATGGATTATCGGTAATGGCGGCACTAATTTGCATACTCGTATGCTACAAATACATGTGGTCACTTCAAAAATAGTTTTATTATGATCTTTGACCCTCAAAACACGGGTCTAGACACCTCATTTGTTCAGTTATCTGCACTATTGGCCGAGATACAGTGAACAATAGATTTTTCGGTAATGGCGGCACTGGTTTGCATACAAATGACACGTGGGAAATGTTCAATTTTTTTTAACATAGCTAATCGTTTTCTACACATTTTCGGATATAGCGACATTGATTAGAAATTGATTTCCGGGGGGTTCACGATACCTATATCTACCCACTAGACTAGATGAAAAACTCAACAGTGTTGTTCTTCTTGTAGAATAGTAAAATGGATAATATTCATCAGTGGCGGCACGAGCATCATTTTATGGGGATGGGGAAGATCAAATAAATGGGCAAAAATATGTGGTTAAGGGGCGCGCAAATCGCGCGACAAGATTGTGGCCTTTAACATCAACATTGCCTGAATTTTGGTGTAACTTTGAAATAAAAAGTCAACATTTTCGACTCTGTTGGGCAAAATGGGTTGGGGCTTGAACTGACCGGGGAATCGGCTTTTACTGGACTGGCTAGTTACATTTCCCGGGCAAAAATGATTAATCGACCACAATTGCCCTGTGTTTTGTTTAGCCCGGTTTTTCAGTCCAGTACTATTACCTATTCTGGAAGCTTTTATTTTCGGGAATTATTACCGATAATGCAATGCGATAACGTTGGCTTTTTTTAAATAGATATTCAATGGAAACTCTGATGCAAATACTCCTGTACGAAACCTCTTATTATATGGTCGAATCCAACGAAAAGTGTACACGGCTAGATTTTTAGGGTCCAGTTTCAAAATGCTTCGATCTCTTTTTCCTTTTCCCAACTCAAAGTCAACATATCAAGCTTGTATGGAAAAAAAGTGCCATCACTAATCTTTCCAATTGATTACGTGGCGGAATGATGAAGTTGAAGGTACACTTCTCAATGTTACCTACAAATACAAGTATCATATTTTGATTAAGTGATGATTATTCCACCTATTTACATATTGCATTCAAATTTGTGATTGTATTGTATTCAGAAGATGCTAATGCTGATAGAAAGTGAACATATTTGCACAGGTACTCATCTTTTTTTACATTTTAGATTCACACAGTTAGGTAGCATTTTCAGGCTCTCAATACTTTGAAACATGAGGTTGAGTCACTTTGTACACTTTCACCAAGATGATTTTAATGAACATTTGTTTTCATGTACCTCAAAGAGGGGGAATGACCCTTTCTGGAAAATTTAGAATTTTGAGCATGCGCCAGAAACTTGAGTACATAGAGGAATGTGGACATTTTGTATTCGTAGGTAACAGTTAATGTATACGTAGGTATAAGAGAAGTAAAACTGTAAAAAATTAATGTTGTACTTCATTTATGCTGCATTTTGGGGGTGAAATGATCATGCAGGGTTGTTAACAATATTTGTTTTTAAATAAACATGTTAAAACATATTTAAATCCTAATATTATGGACATATTCCCCAATAGTTAACTTTAAATAGATACTAGAATATTAATTTAATGTTGAAAAAATATACAATATCTAACTCTCAGTTGTGATTTTGAATAGGTTTATTAAGAACAAAATATCAGGCAACAATTTTAAGCATTCCTATAAGAGAAAAACATGTTAAGACTTAAAGCACGGTAGCTAATATTGCAATAATCAAAGTATTCGTAGGTAACACATTTGTTCTCAACTTTAACTTCGTTGACTAAGAACGGCTGGATTCTTTGATTTTACATATGTTTAAGAGGCAAAATTGTACTCGACGTAGTTTTTATGCCCTGAATCGCGTGTGAGGGTGAATGTCGTACAGCAAAATAAAAAGGTGTCTTGCTTGACGTTAAAAGTTGATAATATAAGAATGTGCGCTCAGCACTGCTTTTACAAAACAATCAGAATTGCGTAATAGTCAACATTTGAATAAAAGCAAGATTAACCAAATAAACATTAAAAAATTATATAAAACTATGTTCCTATTTCTAAGATATAAAAGAAAACATCCTAAACATCAATAAACTCACTAGGCCTATACTGTTAGTATTATTGATCATCTAATTTGGTTAAGGAATGTTGATTAAAATTAATTTACACATGATAATTACGGCAGAGAAAATGTTTTATTATGCTAACGTATCTGATCATCTAATTTTGTAAGTGTCTTTCTTGCTTGACTTTCAATTATTAAGAATGTGCGTTTAACTTCTACAAAACAGTCAGAAGTGTGTAATATTTAACATCTGATACAAGGCAAGATGATGACAACATACATATCGTACTGGGTTAAAATTTCGTAAAGGTATAGTTAAACCATCAATTAACTCGCTAGTATAATATTCTTACTCATCTCATTTGGTAAAAAGCATGTTCATCATTAAAACTAAACATAATGAAATATTAAGCATATAGAAACATTTTAAGTAAGATACCTCTGATCATTCAGCCTTGTAATCTCTACTTAACAAGTTTAGTGGATCTTGTTGTATTCTTTGTGTAGTTAGTTCTTCATCTCTCTCTTGTCACGAGAATGAATATCTAGTAGAACAGAATTACTCTTTGTTTATTATAGGACATTTTAGAATGTTCAAGAATGAACGTTTCAGTTTCCGTGTGAATCCAAAGTATTGGATCGAATCAACTATTGAACATTTCCTCGAGCCATCAATAATTAGAAAGCAAGCGGTTTTCTTTTAGCAAACAGTTTGATTTGCCTGTAATTCATAATCTTGAATGTCAGGTTATTTGTTTTAAGCAATAAAACAACCGGTTGTCTTCCTCAATTTGTTCTAAATGAAGGAGGCAAGTGAGTCTTCTAGCAGTTATCATTTTGAATAGCTGTTTTAAACACGAAAGCCAGATCGCTTTTTAATTCATTTAATATATACTTTGAAATAATTTCATATCAGACCTTATATTATATATATAAGTTTAATATGAGCCGAACATGTTCAAAGTCTAGACTATTCAAATGTCGTGCATTTCAGTCCACAGCGCGCGGAATAAAGCACATACAACTTACAGCAAGACATCCAGTTGTCAGATTAGAATTAAGATATAATTTCCTAGTTTGGAATTTGTATCATTCTAAGAGTCGTACATAGTAAGTTTTTATCGAGTTTCAACCGGATGCAGATTCCGTTTGACATAGAATCACCAATATGAAATATTTTGTCAGATGTAGACAAAATAGGAATTTTATGTTTAAAAATTCAATGTTGTTTGATTTAAAAACACTAATCTAATAGGTTTTGCCACGACAGAGATATTGTCGGGCATGTGCCTTTCATTGTGATTTTCTTTTAAATCAACCACTGCTTAGTTCAATTACACTAATTAATGCATGTCGGAAGCATTATTCATGAACAATTCTTGATTTCAGACTGAAATCAGTTAGGCCTACCCTTGATTACCTCCCACCTTTAAAAAAAGGGAAAATGTTTTACTAAATTTCTTGTTCACTTCCAATACGTTTCGGTGACATTACACAACCTGCCCGAGCAAAAATGAAGTAAGTTATTTTATATTTGTGACACATGAATTCCATTTTCAAATACAACTACAATAATGGCCAATATTATGTACCTCAGTAGTCACTTCTCTGCAATTCCAGAGGAAGTTGGTTAACTACGTATACATCATATCGACAAGCTGGTTTAAAACAATATTACGCACCAAACCATATTATTCCCGTCTTATACATTCCTGCTAAATATTTACATAATATAAGGTGCGAATGAAAGCGAAAAACAATACAGGAATTGTACCATGCTCATTAACTAATATATAGGTTACCTACGAATACAAAATGGAATATGAGAAAATTGATTATGAAGCCGAAATTTCATGGATATTATGACTAAATTAACCCATTTTAAGACGATCAACGTGTAATCTATGGATATAAATAACATTCATTCACTCTAACTCCAACAAAAAATATGTTCTCGGCAAAACCAGTGTGATTACACCATGCATTTTATTTAAATTAAAACCTCCTATTTTCATTTAATAAGGGAATATTAATTTTTTCCCTCCAAATATAAATATAATAATATATCCAGTCAGATTGTATGATTGCGCACTGCTTGTATGTAAAATAAAATCATTTAGGGCCAATATGCACCCTGTATATTATTGAATGTTGCCTACATATACATGTTACCTCCGAATACAACATGAAGTCAATGCACGAGAAGCTGTTACTGATTATTTATATAAACATTAATCACCCCCATTGCGATTTAAATCAACTGTCAGAGGATGTCTTTGCGTGAATAACATAAACAACTACACTAATAGGAGTAACAAGATTGAGACATAGGGAGGCTATATTCAATCAACTTTTAAGACAACAACAAATTATTGATGCACTTGTACGCAAACTACAGAATTTTGTGAAATGTTACTTACAAAAGCTGAAAGATTGATGCAAAACTTCTCTGTGGCTTGCCAAACGCAGCGCACATTTCTACTTTATTCCAGTCGATACAAGTATGTAACAACAGAGGGAATAACCACGGTATCGTTATTTGTATTTGAAGGTTAAAGTTCATATTTCAAATTTGCCTACGAATACAGCCTTTTATTGCTGATATTTCAAAAAAAAATTGCCTTTAAAATGATAAAACTTGGCACACATGTACATTGTATTACACTTCGCTTATTCTATAGATATCATTCACTAATCTGTGTTTATATTAAAATGGCAGTGTTTTAAATAGGTATTCGGAGGTAATGCATTTTTTTTACCAAACCGATCGTTTCCGCTTTTAAAATTTCTAACAGCTTTATCAAAAAATCGACTTGAATGTGGACAATGCATTTAAGTATTTAACATATTTAGGTATCCTTACAGCACAAATTACACTACCTCAGGCGAATTCTTCCCCGAAAGTGAGATTTAACAAAACATGTATTGGTAGGTAACGTCAAAACTTACCACAGCCAAAAAAATCACAACAATTCAGGGGATTGATCAAAAGTAACAAAAATTACAAGAGGCATTCTTGAGATATCCACCAATCAAACAGGTAAACTTATTTCCGCTTAAGCTCGTTTTCATCTAAACGGTTATATGTCTAAAATAAAACCTTAACAACTATTTTGTAAAAAGGGTGAAAAATAGCAGGTTTATTGCTCGCATACGCCCAATTGTGCATAGAAGTTAGTCATATTATATATGGCGCGAAGCGTCTTATCGAGGCGGATACGTATAACACAAAAATAAAATAGTCAAGATATAGATTATTTTATTATAGGCCTGAACATCACGTGTACACTTTTCGTTGGATTCGACCATATATTGTCCTTTTCCTTATTCCCCTGTTTTCCTTTTTTTTCTTGTTTTTCCTTTTTCCCTTTTCCTTCTCTTTGCTTTCTCAATTTTCGCCCCGTGCCATTATTCGCCATGCTGATACCCGGGTATAACCTGGTCACCGGCGAAATGTTAAAATTAATTTCGGTTATAAAATGAGACTTCGAAAAACTCATGTAAATGTTCACAATACGCAAGTGAGAAATTTTAATTCAATATAAATATGTAAATAACAATGATAACAATGACGACATATCACATCAAAAAATACCTCTTGTGGTGTTTTATCTAATGTCTGATTTTAACATCACCAAAATATGCAAAAATCAAGACTTAAATTGATACCTCATAATTGAAATTTAGCCTTAAGAATCAGGAAATATGATGAATACAAGCTTAGCATTTCCTATTAATTTCTTTATATTTTCAAGATATTTTACTTTATATCTAGAAAGTAGACAAACCGACAGGTAGGTGTTGATGTGATGGGTCACAAATATAAACAACTGTATTATGTGTGAGTAACAAAAAAACAACAAATAATGTCAATGTTTTTTTTGTTGTGTAGTGAAAAAATATGATCAATCAGTATAAAACGATGAAAAATGCCATTAAATCAATTCGGCTCCGCCTCATTCAGTAGAACATATTCATATTTTATTGAAAGAAAAAATGTTAACATTACGGTACAGACTGTAACACAATATACTGTTGCATCTATGTCTCGAAGAAATGACACATTATATTCCTAGTGCGAAATAAATAATAATATATATGTGATATGTGAAAACCCGTCGGATGTGAACTAGGGATTATGGATAATATATTTATTTAATTTTTAGATTTGCTTTTAGAAAGTTCATTTCTAATACTTTGTTATCATCTTCATGAAATTTCACCTTCGAAAACGTAATTCAGTCACTTTTCTAATTAACTTGATAATGCTATTCTATAATTGATCGATGTATTCTTTTTTTGCCTGTTTTCATGTTTTCTTGTTTTGTAGTGATCGTAGAAAAATAATCAAAACAGTTCTGTTATCAGCACAATTTCAACTCTATTATGATATAAATATCTTCATTATGAAACATCTCATCATGAGGCGGGTTTTCACAGATCGCATCACATATTGGTTACCCAAGGCAAATTAGTAGGGGTATATTATTGGTTTTTGTTCACAAGTTATACTCATTTGTTTGACTTTTATTATTGCACAAATAATAGATGATGGCACAATTGTTGACGTTTTATTATTGCACAAATAATAGATGATGACACAATTGTTGACGTTTTATTATTGCACAAATAATAGTTGATGTCACATTTGTTGACATTTTATTATTTCACAAACAATAGATAATGTCACATTTGTTAAGGCCAAGTAACAAAAACTATGTGTTTCTCGTCCGGACTTTTTAAAAATTCGGTGAGGGAGACCTTATTATGTGTTATTTGTCACAAATTTGTTATTAATTTCTGTGTTAAGTTCCCATTGTTGAAGCTTTGTCGTCAATCATAAAAACGGGGAGGCCTTCATTATTTGTTGGGTTTTTTCCTCATTACTCTACCCTAGCCTGGAAATCTTGTGTGGACTGTGTTTATAAATGATACCAAGCACTTCTAATCATCTCTTTTCATCGCAACAATTGATGAAACAAAGTTAAAGAGGAAATAAGAAAAATAGCAAAAACATTTGACAATCTCAAAAACTTGGTTAGGGCGGGGACGAGAAACATGTTTATTATTTTACTTGGCCTATTATTGCAGAAATAATAGATGGTGTCACATTTGTTGACATTTTGTTATTGCACAAATAATCGATGATTTTACATTTGTTGACATTTGAGACACCCTCTGTTGCGTTCAGACTAAACACACCAAACTCTGGCAATAGTTCATATAGTTCAATGTCACATCACATTAAGCCTGTAGGGTGACAAATAGAGGGCATCTCATTTGCAAATTGATTACATGTTTAACAGACTTAAATCACTCAATTATTCTTCTAGCCCTGTGATTGTTATGCAAATATGGTGAAAGTGTACTTTATGTCCCAGATTCTGGACTGTATTATACGATACTGGTACAAAGTCAGTGTTCCAGTATCGAATTATACAATTATGTACCAGTATCGTTCAATACTAGGACAAAATCATACTGGTATTAAACAAGTGTACCAGTATCGCTCTATACTAGAACACAATTTGGTTTTCTAGTACCGATCGATACTGGCCGGAACAGTTAAATCGTACCAATATCGAGCGATACTTGAAACTTTTACGTTCCAGTATTGAACGATACTGGCATACCAGTATATGGGACCTAAAGTACACTTTTTCTCAAATATGGACTGCTCATCAGAACAAATGGGGTAAACTCTTTGCCCCCGAGGTGATCTGCAGACCGTATGCCTACGGTAGAGTAGGCTTGCGATCTGCAGATCACCGAGGGACTATAAAGGCAATTCCACAATTCCATAGTTGCTTTGTATAACGCATGAAAATACTGTAGAGTGTAATGTTGATGACAACATAGAATTAAACATGAAAAAGACCTTAAATAATAGGCTAGTCGTTTCTTGACAAATATAAGCTTAGGGGAGACGTCAAAACTCGACCGGCCGTTGACCGACGGTTACGGGCGGTTCCGCCCGGTTCTTTCAGGTCAAATGTTTTACTGGTATATGAATATTCGCGCATGCAACACTGAACAACCGCCGGTTGACTTAATGCTGTAACAGGACCAATTTACACTATCAATCTGTTACTTTGCGGTCATAATAGCTCTCTCTATAATCGTTCTATAAAAAAAAACCATTCATAGACTTTCGGTATTGATTTTAAAAAGTTAATTGAGCTATAAACAGATTGAAAAAGCCAACCCCAGCGAAAATCAATAGCTGTATTGTACTGGTTGTCAACTGAGCCCATTACTTCAAGATGTTATTGCTCACGCGTGTGACGAGGCACTATCAACCGGTCGTGTTCACCAGAGTGTAACTATTTGACCTCATTATGTGTGTATATTATAACAGACGACACGTTTTGTGAGAACCGGGCGGAACCGGCCGTAACCGGCCGTAACCGACGGTTGCCGGGCGGTCGAGTTTTGACGTGATCCCTTAATACATCGAGTCGCCGAGAATGCGCGCTCATGCCATACTCACCTCATCGATAGAGGCCTAGGCTTTGCAGAATGCTCTCAGTCAATAGTTAGGTCACCCAAGCCCTATATAAAAGCTATGAAGATTGTTAAACGGGGTCAGTAGTCACGAACATGAACAAACACAATAGTCGAACGACCTTGCTATTGTCAAAACTCCCTACACAGAGGACTGCAGTGCAAATCTGTACGATGTTCGCCATGTAATGTCTATGGCGCCTAATGTCGGATTTCATTCCGTGGTATGAAACTATGAAGTTTCTGTGGTCTTCGCTATCTCCAATCAGATAGAGCAATACGTACACGGAATTGTTTGTAGACGAGGGTTCATTTCATGATTTGGTGAGGTTTAGAATGAGTTAGGATTCCTGTAATTTCGAAGACCACAGATTTTCAAAACGTGAATTTTCCAACATTTTACGACAAAAATTTGGTCACAAAACGTCTGTTTAATACTATACATTTTACCGATCTGCAGATGTTATTGACCCTCCTCTAAAATTCTACCTGATTTTTAGTACGTTTCTCAGTTTTTGAGATGCCCAAATAGACCATTTTCCGAAGCTATATCTAGCAAATATTGCAGTCACTGATACTCAATTGTTTTATTGCGTATAACAAAATATGACATGCAGCGTGACCTCCCTACTGACTGTCAGGTTCATTGACAACAAATAAGTATTCATCATTAATGACTAAATAACAGGTACTGACTTGTTTGAATGCATACAACCGTAAACAATAACACGTGTGGTAATTATGCAGGCGACATGTTTGCGTTTTAAACAATTCCTCTTGTTTCCGTTGTGCGCTGAGTGGACAGCCGAACGTCGTACATATTCGGCGGTGGAATCAACTTATTATTTACACTATATATGACCTACTACTATAGATGGGTGTATCCTTCATGTAATATAGCACGAACTATTGTATAAACATACTATATGACTTAATATAAATGGTATTACCATCGTTATACCTACTGGTGTATTGTTTCATGTATGTTCATACGATGTTATTTATTCTATGTACTACTGTACGTGTCAAACTGGGTATAATTCATTCTATATGCTGTTGTGTCTTTTTATATCATACATTTAATTACTTTTTGGCTTGTGACATTGTGACATCTGTGACACGGCCGGTTTAATTCATTCTATACACTATTATGTCTTTATATATCATACATTTAATTACTTTTTTGCCTGTGACATTGTGTCATCTGTGACACGGCGGGTTTAATTCATTCTATTTACCATTATGTCTTTTTATATTATACATTTAATTACTTTTTTGCCTGTGACATTGTGACATCTGTGACACCGCGAGTTTAATTCATTCTATACACTATTATGTCTTTTTATATCATACATTTAATTAATTTTTCGACTGTGACATTGTGTCTTCTGTGACACGGCCGGTTTAATTCATTCTATACACTATTACGTCTTTTTTATATCATACATTTAATTACTTATTTGCCTGTGACATTGTGTCATCTGTGACATGGCGGGTTTAATTCAGTCTATACACTATTATGTCTTTTTATATCATACATTTAATTACTTTTTCGACTGTGACATTGTGTCTTCTGTGACACGGCCGGTTTAATTCATTCTATATACTATTATGTCTTTTTTATATCATACATTTAATTACTTTTTCGCCTGTGACATTGTGTCATCTGTGTCAAACCGGATTAATTCATTTCATATACTCTTATGTCTTTTTATATCATACATTTGATTACTTTTTTGCCTGTAACATTGTGTCATCTGTGACACGGCGGGTTTAATTCATTCTATTTACCATTATGTGTTTTTATATTATACATTTAATTACTTTTTTGCCTGTGACATTGTGACATCTGTGACACCGCGGGTTTAATTCATTCTATACACTATTATGTCTTTTTATATCATACATTTAATTACTTTTTCGACTGTGACATTGTGTCTTCTGTGACACGGCCGGTTTAATTCATTCTATACACTATTACGTCTTTTTTATATCATACATTTAATTACTTTTTTGCCTGTGACATTGTGTCATCTGTGACACGGCGGGTTTAATTCAGTCTATACACTATTATGTCTTTTTATATCATACATTTAATTACTTTTTCGACTGTGACATTGTGTCTTCTGTGACACGGCCGGTTTAATTCATTTTATATACTATTATGTCTTTTTTATATCATACATTTAATTACTTTTTTGCCTGTGACATTGTGTCATCTGTGACACGGCGGGTTTAATTCATTCTATATACAATTATGTCTTTATATATCATACATTTAATAACTTTTCCGCCTGTGACATTGTGGCACCTGTGTCAAACCGGATAAATTCATTTCATATACTATTATGTCTTTTTATATCATATATTTAATTACTTTTTCGCCTGTGACATTGTGTCATCTGTGTCAAACCGGATTAATTCATTTCATATACTCTTATGTCTTTTTATATCATACATTTAATTACTTTTTTGCCTGTAACATTGTGTCATCTGTGACACGGCGGGTTTAATTCATTCTATACACTATTATGTCTTTATATATCAAACATTTAATTACTTTTTCGCCTGTGACATTGTGTCATCTGTGCCAAACGGGTTTTATTCTTCCCATATACTACTATGTCTTTTTATATCATAAATTCATTTACTTTTTCGCCTGTGACATTGTGTCATCTGTGTCAAACCGGGTTTTTTTTTCTTTTTATATACCATTATGTTTTTTATATCATAAATGTATTTACTTTTTCGCCTGTGACATTGTGTCATCTGTGCCAAACCGGGTTTTAATTCTTCTCATATACTATTATGTTTTTATATCATAAATTCATTTACTTTTTTGCCTGTGACATTGTGTCATCTATGCCAAACCGGGTTTTCATTCTTTTCATATACTACTATGTCTTTTTATATCATAAATTCATTTACTTTTTCGCCTGCGACATTGTGTCATCTGTGCCAAACCGGGTTTACTTCTTTTCATATAATATTATGTCTTTTCATATCATAAATTCATCTGTGTCAAACCGGGTTTCATTCTTTTCATATACCAATATGTCTTTTATATCATAAATTCATTTACTTTTTTGCCTGTGACATTGTGTCATCTGTGCCAAACCGGGTTTTAATTCATCTCATATACTATTATGTATTTTATATCATAAATTAATTTACTTGTTTGCCTGTGACATTGTGTCTTTTGTGTCAAACCGGGTTTCATTCTTTTCATATACCATTATGTCTTTTATATCATAAATTCATTTACTTTTTCGCCTGTGACATTGTGTCATCTGTGCCAAACCGGGTTTTACTCTTCTCATATACTATTATGTATTTTATATCATAAATTCATTTACTTTTTTGCCTGTGACATTGTGTCTTCTGTGTCAAACCGGGTTTCATTCTTTTCATATACCATTGTGTCTTTTATATCATAAATTCATTTACTTTTTTGCCTGTGACATTGTGTCATCTGTGCCAAACCGGGTTTTATTCTTCTCATATACTAATATGTATTTTATATCATGAATTTATTTACTTTTTTGCCTGTGACATTGTGTCATCTGTACCAAACCGGGTTTTAATTCTTTTCATATACTATTATGTATTTTATATCATAAATTCATTTACTTTTTCGCCTTTGACATTGTGTCATCTGTGCCAAACCGGTTTTATTCTTCTCATATACTATTATGTTTTTATTATAAAAAAATCATTTACTTTTTCTCCTGTGACATTGTGTCATCTGTGCCAAACCGGGTTTTATTCTTCTCATATACTATTATGTATTTTATATCATAAATTCATTTACTTTTTCGCCTTTGACATTGTGTCATCTGTGCCAAACCGGTTTTATTCTTCTCATATACTATTATGTTTTTATTATAAAAAAATCATTTACTTTTTCTCCTGTGACATTGTGTCATCTGTGCCAAACCGGGTTTTATTCTTCTCATATACTATTATGTATTTTATATCATGAATTCATTTACTTTACCTTTGACATTGTGTCATCTGTGCCAAACCGGTTTTATTCTTCTCATATACTATTATGTATTTTATATCATAAATTCATTTCCTTTTTTGCCTGTGACATTGTGTCATCTGTGCCAAACCGGATTTTACTCTTCTCATATACTATTATGTATTATATATCATAAATTCATTTACTTTTTTTGCCTGTGACATTGTGTCATCTGTGCCAAACCGGGTTTTAATTCTTCTCATATACTATTATGTATTTTATATCATAAATTCATTTACTTTTTTGCCTGTGACATTGTGTCATCTGTGTCAAACCGGGTTTCATTCTTTTCATATACCAATATGTCTTTTATATCATAAATTCATTTACTTTTTTGCCTGTGACATTGTGTCATCTGTGCCAAACCGGGTTTTAATTCATCTCATATACTATTATGTATTTTATATCATAAATTAATTTACTTGTTTGCCTGTGACATTGTGTCTTTTGTGTCGAACCGGGTTTCATTCTTTTCATATACCATTATGTCTTTTATATCATAAATTCATTTACTTTTTCGGCTGTGACATTGTGTCATCCGTGCCAAACCGGGTTTTACTCTTCTCATATACTATTATGTATTTTATATCATAAATTCATTTACTTTTTTGCCTGTGACATTGTGTCTTCTGTGTCAAACCGGGTTTCATTCTTTTCATATACCATTGTGTCTTTTATATCATAAATTCATTTACTATTTCTCTTGTGACATTGTGTCATCTGTGCCAAACCGGGTTTTATTCTTCTCATATACTATTATGTATTTTATATCATGAATTCATTTACTTTTTTGCCTGTGATATTGTGTCATCTGTGCCAAACCGGGTTTTAATTCTTCTCATATACTATTATGTATTTTATATCATAAATTAATTTACTTTTTTTGCCTGTGACATTGTGTCATCTGTGTCAAACCGGGTTTCATTCTTTTCATATACCATTATGTATTTTATATCATAAATTCATTTACTTTTTCGCCTTTGACATTGTGTCATCTGTGCCAAACCGGTTTTATTCTTCTCATATACTATTATGTTTTTATTATAAAAAAATCATTTACTTTTTCGCCTTTGACATTGTGTCATCTGTGCCAAACCGGTTTTATTCTTCTCATATACTATTATGTATTTTATATCATAAATTCATTTCCTTTTTTGCCTGTGACATTGTGTCATCTGTGCCAAACCGGATTTTACTCTTCTCATATACTATTATGTATTATATATCATAAATTCATTTACTTTTTTTGCCTGTGACATTGTGTCATCTGTGCCAAACCGGGTTTTAATTCTTCTCATATACTATTATGTATTTTATATCATAAATTCATTTACTTTTTTGCCTGTGACATTGTGTCATCTGTGTCAAACCGGGTTTCATTCTTTTCATATACCAATATGTCTTTTATATCATAAATTCATTTACTTTTTTGCCTGTGACATTGTGTCATCTGTGCCAAACCGGGTTTTAATTCATCTCATATACTATTATGTATTTTATATCATAAATTAATTTACTTGTTTGCCTGTGACATTGTGTCTTTTGTGTCAAACCGGGTTTCATTCTTTTCATATACCATTATGTCTTTTATATCATAAATTCATTTACTTTTTCGCCTGTGACATTGTGTCATCCGTGCCAAACCGGGTTTTACTCTTCTCATATACTATTATGTATTTTATATCATAAATTCATTTACTTTTTTGCCTGTGACATTGTGTCTTCTGTGTCAAACCGGGTTTCATTCTTTTCATATACCATTGTGTCTTTTATATCATAAATTCATTTACTTTTTCTCCTGTGACATTGTGTCATCTGTGCCAAACCGGGTTTTATTCTTCTCATATACTATTATGTATTTTATATCATGAATTCATTTACTTTTTTGCCTGTGATATTGTGTCATCTGTGCCAAACCGGGTTTTAATTCTTCTCATATACTATTATGTATTTTATATCATAAATTAATTTACTTTTTTGCCTGTGACATTGTGTCATCTGTGTCAAACCGGGTTTCATTCTTTTCATATACCATTATGTATTTTATATCATAAATTCATTTACTTTTTTGCCTGTGACATTGTGTCATCTGTGCCAAACCGGGTTTTAATTCTTCTCATATACTATTATGTATTTTATATCATAAATTCATTTACTTTTTTGCCTGTGACATTGTGTCTTCTGTGTCAAACCGGGTTTCATTCTTTTCATATACCATTGTGTCTTTTATATCATAAATTCATTTACTTTTTCTCCTGTGACATTGTGTCATCTGTGCCAAACCGGGTTTTAATTCTTCTTATATACCATTATATATTTTATATCATAAATTCATTTACTTTTTTGCCTCTGACATTGTGTCTTTTGTGTCAAACAGGGTTTCATTCTTTTCATATACCATTATGTCTTTTATATCATAAATTAATTTACTTTTTTGCCTCTGACATTGTGTCATCTTAGTCAAACCGGGTTTCATTCTTTTTATATACCATTATGTCTTTTATATCATGAATTCATTTACTTTTTTGCCTGTGACATTGTGTCATCTGTGCCAAACCGGGTTTTAATTCTTCTCATATACTATTATGTATTTTATATCATAAATTAATTTACTTTTTTGCCTGTGACATTGTGTCTTCTGTGTCAAACCGGGTTTCATTCTTTTCATATACCATCATGTCTTTTATATCATAAATTCATTTACTTTTTCGCCTGTGACATTGTGTCATCTGTGCCAAACCGGGTTTTATTCTTCTCATATACTATTATGTTTTTATTATAAAAAATTCATTTACTTTTTTGCCTGTGACATTGTGTCTTCTGTGTCAAACCGGATTTCATTCTTTTCATATACCATTATGTCTTTTACATCATAAATTGATTTACTTTTTCGCATGTGACATTGTGTCATCTGTGCCAAACCGGTTTTATTCTTCTCATATACCAATATGTCTTTTATATCATGAATTCATTTACTTTTTTGCCTGTGACATTGTGTCATCTGTGCCAAGCCGGGTTTTAATTCTTCTCATATACTATTATGTATTTTATATCATCAATTAATTTACTTGTTTGCCTGTGGCATTGTGTCTTCTGTGTCAAACCGGGTTTCATTCTTTTCATATACCATTATGTCTTTTGTATCATAAATTAATTTACTTTTTCCTGTGACATTGTGTCATATGTGCCAAACCGGGTTTTAATTCTTCTCATATACTATTATGTATTTTATATCATAAATTCATTTACTTTTTTGCCTGTGACATTATGTCATCTGTGTCAAACCGGGTTTCATTCTTTTCATATACCAATATGTCTTTTATATCATAAATTCATTTACTTTTTTGCCTGTGACATTGTGTCATCTGTGCCAAACCGGGTTTTAATTCTTCTCATATACTATTATGTATTTTATATCATAAATTAATTTACTTGTTTGCCTGTGACATTGTGTCTTTTGTGTCAAACCGGGTTTCATTCTTTTCATATACCATTATGTCTTTTATATCATAAATTCATTTACTTTTTCGCCTGTGACATTGTGTCATCTGTGCCAAACCCGGTTTTATTCTTCTCATATACTATTATGTATTTTATATCATAAATTCATTTACTTTTTTGCCTGTGACATTGTGTCTTTTGTGTCAAACCGGGTTTCATTCTTTTCATATACCAATATGTCTTTTATATCATAAATTCATTTACTTTTTTGCCTGTGACATTGTGTCATCTGTGCCAAACCGGGTTTTAATTCTTCTCATATACTATTATGTATTTTATATCATAAATTAATTTACTTGTTTGCCTGTGACATTGTGTCTTTTGTGTCAAACCGGGTTTCATTCTTTTCATATACCATTATGTATTTTATATCATAAATTCATTTACTTTTTCGCCTGTGACATTGTGTCATCTGTGCCAAACCGGGTTTTATTCTTCTCATATACTATTATGTTTTTATTATAAAAAATTCATTTACTTTTTGCCTGTGACATTGTGTCTTCTGTGTCAAACCGGATTTCATTCTTTTCATATACCATTATGTCTTTTACATCATAAATTCATTTAATTTTTCGCCTGTGACATTGTGTCATCTGTGCCAAACCGGTTTTATTCTTCTCATATACTATTATGTATTTTATATCATAAATTCATTTACTTTTTTGCCTGTGACATTGTGTCTTCTGTGTCAAACCGGGTTTCATTCTTTTCATATACCATTATGTCTTTTGTATCATAAATTCATTTACTTTTTATCCTGTGACATTGTGTCATCTGTGCCAAACCGGGTATTATTCTTCTCATATACTATTATGTATTTTATATCATAAATTCATTTACTTTTCTGCCTGTGGCATTGTGTCATACGTGCTAAACCGGGTTTTAATTCTTCTCATATACTATTATGTATTTTATATCATAAATTCATTTACTTTTTTGCCTGTGACATTGTGTCTTTTGTGTCAAACCGGGTTTCATTCTTTTCATATACCATCATGTCTTTTATATCATAAATTCGTTTACTTTTTCGCCTGTGATATTGTGTCATCTGTGCCAAACCGGGTTTTACTCTTCTCATATACTATTATGTATTTTATATCATAAATTCATTTACTTTTTTGCCTGTGACATTGTGTCATCTGTGTCAAACCGGGTTTCATTCTTTTCATCTACCATTATGTCTTTGATATCATAAATTCATTTACTTTTTTGCCTGTGACATTGTGTCATCTGTGCCAAACCGGGTTTTAATTCTTCTCATATACCATTATGTATTTTATATCATAAATTCATTTACTTTTTTGCCTGTGACATTGTGTCATCTGTGCCAAACTGGGTTTTCATTCTTTTCCTATACTACTATGTCTTTTTATATCATAAATTCATTTACTTTTTCGCCTGTGACATTGTGTCATCTGTGTCAAACCGGGTTTTATTCTTTTTATATACCATTATGTCTTTTGTATCATAAATTCATTTACTTTTTTGCCTGTGACATTGCGTCATCTGTGCCAAACCGGGTTTTCATTCTTTTCATAACTAATATGTCTTTTTGCTGGGTCGTAAACGACCTAGGTATGTGTTTGCTTCATGTTTACACACGGGTTTCTTGATCAATAAATTTGACAGCTATTACTTACTCACGAATGAAATGGCCTCAACGTATGGTTTAGTTTAGTTTATTTATTAGAACATACGCTTTTACAACAGCGGCACACGTCTTTAAAAACGGTGCGTTCTTTTACAAAAATAACAATATACACACAAATTTAAAATAAAATAAAAAATAAACAAAATATATATATACAAAAATGAGACTTCCAACTTTACCCATGAACACCAAGGCAATATATACAGATGTGGGATAAAGATAAAGAATCAAAGATAAACATACATATACAAATTACTAATAAATTAAAAGTAAAACGAGAACTTCAGAGCATGAATTGAAAGCAACACAGTTCAATGAACTGTTGTGGACTGAGAATTCTTTAGGCCTGACCTATGTGTCCAAGCCTTTTTAAGATATGATTTACAATACTTGTCAAAGATGTTATCAATATTAGAATACGAATTGGATAGAAAAGTAGGCAAAAATTGATGAACATTGCTACCAAGAACAAAACATTTTTGAATAGACAGTACAAACGGGCTACGTATGAACTTTGCGCTGTCTCCGGGTCAACGCACTGTGGTCAATGTTAGGCTGTTCGCTGCTTTATTTTCTTGTCCACGCTGGCGACCGAATTTCACTGTGACCTCACACGTCTCGCGGAGAGGCTCTTTTTGAAATTGTGATTTGGGATGATAAATCACGCTTAATTATTAAAAAAAACCACACAGTTTTTTAGTAGAGGGTTGAATATACATTGGAAGCACACACAAATATTCAGAAATGCAAAAATTTGGTGTCCAAATTCTGCTCTTCAAAAAGATAAAATACGCCTTTGAACAAAATTCTCTATATCAAGTTCTAGAAATCGCACATGTTCGGGAATCAGTTCATTTTCAAGCTTTATTTTTCATCTACAAAACATTCCGTGTACGTTACCCTCTATTTTTATTACGAAAGATATGTCCACCTAAAGGTAGGTGATGACTGCGATTTGCACTCTGCTCACAAATCCGATCGCCATGTTCTGGTTGGGTAATCAAGCAAACACAGAGGTTGAGTTGCCAGGCCTATTTCATTAAGGTTTCTTGACCTTTGTAGTTCACTGAATGAGGGAAGCTAAGTCAATAATTGTCATGATAATGTCACACGCATAAAAGGAAAATCAATTATGTGTTACTTGGTCTTGAAGTGTAAATATTCTAACCCTTTCTTAGCACGATGTAGGCTATAATAATTAATATGGTGCAACAAATGAATATAGTTTCAATTTGTAGTAATTGATGGAAATTCTGTGTGAATGGAAAGTAATATCACTATTCTATTTAAATTGTTTAAATTGAGTTTAAACTACCCGACCCTGATAGAACATACAATGTATTTGTAAATCAAATACAAACCTGATAAAAACATTCTTTATATATTATTTCCTTACTAATTTCATGGGTAATATTTATTTGTTACTAAACATTCAACCTTTTTAAATTAAATAATTTGAAGTTATCAATTCAAACAATTTGAATAAAATTGAATGTGTAGCTAAGTATTATGATTATATCAGGGAGGTGTTTATTTAGCAAAGTTTCAACTATTTTACAAAACATGACATATTTATTGCCAAGCGCCAATCACATTTAGTCTGATGTCGTCATACCTATCATTGATTGATACATAAAATATCTCTTCCTAAAGACTATTTGCCCGATCGGGAAAGGAGGCTGCATGGGCGTCTAGCGTGTGGTGACCCAAAATGGGGCCACTGTGGCGTGCGATGCCAAGCCCACGTGGGAAGCAAGCAGGAGGCTAGGCCCAGCACCTGAAGGCTGACCCAATCGCCCACGCAGCCTCCTTTCCAATAATAAGAGGGAATCAAATAAAGTACCACAAATGGGTGGCTGTGGGCGGGATAAACCAATCTGCTGTATCACAACTTATAACACTCCATTATGAATGCACTACTGCAACCCTGACCCCAATAAATGTCTACTGGTACCACTACCCCTGACCAGTAGTAATTAGTGTAGACACCAGACAGGCAAGAGAGGGCACTGTATTAAATTTAGCCAGAAGGGGCCTGACCTGATGTTGCTTGTTGCTAGAAATAACCTTTGTTAATCTATACATATTAACTCCATTTATTGCCAAGCGCCAATCACATTTAGTCTGATGTCGTCATACCTATCATTGATTGATACATAAAATATCTCTTCCTAAAGACTATTTGCCCGATCGGGAAAGGAGGCTGCATGGGCGTCTAGCGTGTGGTGACCCAAACATGGGGCCACTGTGGCGTGCGATGCCAAGCCCACGTGGGAAGCAAGCAGGAGGCTAGGCCCAGAACCTGAAGGCTGACCCAATCGCCCAAATTGCCCAAAGGAAGAGTGTGTATTTATATATATAGGGCTAGAAAATTTAGTATACGAAAAACAACAACAGCATATGAAATAGCAATGAGGTTACCTAGTGTTTCTATCTAGGTAATCGTGTTACTATATTAATGGTAAGCAGTATAGTATTATATTGAATAGCGTTATATACCACACCTACCATAAGATAGAGATATGGGATGTAGCGCCCGCGAGCATGCAAAGCAAAATTTACATTGAACCCCTATTGCTCAAACTTGACATAACCTTATGCTGTTAATCGAGAATGTGCTGTAACCCTTGGATGACTATGCAGAAGAGGGTTGGTAACAGCATGCCCCATACATTTTCAATATGGGATGATTACCTTTATTGAAATGTCACGTGGGCTGATACTACCTCTGTTTCACCCACGTTTGAATGGCTAGCATGTTTGAAGAAAGAGAAGAAGAAAAAAACCAATGCAAGAAACTGAAGTTGTAGGCACATCAACCAAGGCGAGACTAACTGAAAATGTAAACTCTTATTTCGCCTAGATTTGTGGAACCTGTGAAGGCGACGGACACAGCACATCTTTTGAAATAGATACCTATACAAATATAATACATCTGGGAACGAGATTGATGTTGAATTTATGGGTGTAGGGTGTTGAGAGTTTATTCCATGACATGGCGAGAGACAACATAGGCTTTTTGTGTTGAGCGCCCTTGGTCTGAAGAACACATAACTTCAAGAGACAATGCCCACTTGTCCATTCCTGCCTCGAGAATCTATTATGTGCCCTAATGATGGCACACAGAAACCTGTATATAAATCTATGCACGATCTATATTGATCAATGCAAATGACACATGGTTAATCATGTAACCACCGTTCTATCAAACATGAATGGGGATGTCATAACGGGAGGTGTACTACAGAACGGTAAATTCCAAACATGCTTAGACTCAGTACAAGCCGGTCATTGTTGAACGAATACAGTATGTGCAGAGCATTGTCAATAACTATTATACACGTGAAAATACGCAACATGCCCAGTATGTGGACGAACTACAATAGGTTATACTGCAGTACCAGCTGATCGTTGATAACTTACAAAAGACATCGGCCGGTACAGACAGGACATGACAATATGATTGAATATATAACTGGACATCTGTAGGGGGATTGTCAATATACAAAGGTATATACCTATATTGCCCAGCTTGACGTGACCAAGGTGCTATAATTCAGCTGATGCCGTCGTCCCTTGGACAGCTAACACAAACAGTGGATTGACAATGGCACGAACTCAAGACGGCCCTCATCATTACAGATCCATCGACCCTTCACAACAGATCTATATGGCCCATGGATACAACCACAAGATCGTGAATACCAGATCTTGAATGTGATAGGCTGTGTGCACAAGACTGCGTCTTCATTTAACAAATGGAGCCTAGACTTGAGTGCTTGGTTGTCTAATCAAGAGGTTGCCTAGGCTGAATGCTTAGCCATCTCCATTAAACGATGGTGCCCATACTTGTCGTCTCTATAACAGATCACGGCAAAGTGTTTTCGATCAATCGTCATGTGCACGTGTGAAATCAAAATCAGGCGTGCCAGTGGAGAACGAACACAGAGGGGGTACATGGCGATTGAGCATTGTTGCTGGCTTATATAGGTACAACAAATACAATGGCAAATGTAAACAATGGCAAGGAAGGAGCTCAAAACTGTTGCCTGTATATTATGCAAGTCAAGACGATGATCAAGCATATTGTTCTTGATATGAACAAAGACAATGGTGAGGATAGACCTGAAACCACTGGTTGTATATATGGCAGGCAGGATGATGATGACCAAGAATAGTTGCCTTTATAGGTAACAGCGTAAACATTGATGATACCAGGACTTAAAACCACTTCATATTATATGTATGCTCAATAATATGAGTGATAAAATGGACATATCGACGGTGAGGACATACCTGAAACCACTGCCTGTAGATGCAAAGCAAGCTGATAGGGAATATTACTAGACTATGAATATGGACATAAGCAGTGGCACGGACAGAACCTGAACTATTGCCTGTATGTGCAAGGCACTCTGAAAGATGATCGAGAATGATTGCATAATTATAGGTATAAATGCACGCAATGGTGATGAGCGGACTCGAAACCGCTACCTATAATAGATGCAATGCAAGATGATGATCTAGAGTTATTGCTCAATTCACGAGTGTAAACACTAGTGAGGACAAGGCCAAACAGTGAAACCCCTGCCTGTAGGTGTAAGGCAACGCAATCAAGAATATTTCCAGATTATACCGCAGTTACAAACATGACAAGTGGTGAGAACTGGACCTGCAATCAGAAGATGCACAGGAAGACGCTGACAGAGGATATTGCTTGACTAACGGACATGGGCAAGGACAGGACCTGAAACCGCACCGCCTGTAGATGTCCTGAAACCACTGCCTGTTGATGTACAGGGAGATGATTATGAAATATTACTAGATTATAAGTACTAACAAAAACAATGGCGAGGACATACAGAACCTGGAACCACTTTCTGTATGAATATAGATGCCGGGCACAAAGATCAAGAATAATTCTAGAGTATACGTACAAGCCTATAAAGCAATGGTGAGAAAGAACAGGACCTAAAACCACTGACTGTAGATGCATTGCAAGACTATGACCGAGAATCTTTGCTCAATTACAGACGTAAACAATGGTAGGAACAGGACCGTAACCCCTGCCTTTATGCAGATGCACGGCAAGAAGATCGAGACTATTCCTAGATTATAAATAGCTACACACAAAAACAATGGCGTGAAAGGACGGGTCCTGACGCGACTGTCTGTAAATGCAAAGTAACTTGCAGGATCGTTTTTATGCACGTCTGCGGGTCCGAGACGCAATATTTTGGTATTGGGACGCGATAACGTGGACACTATGCTTCACACATGCGTCCGACATGATTAGTTTGGAGGTATAGAAACTACAATCTCTAGTTGACAAGTTGAAGCAAGAATATTTACATCATCCTAATAGTATACATCCATAAAAAATGTCACGCCAAATAATACCAACATGCATCGCTCATTGACATAAATCGGCTCTCTATAAGCGGTTTACGAACTTATGGTACATGTACCTACGGTATGGTGCGGTGCAATAAGTACAATGCAGGGTTAGCGCTGACCCGCAAATTTAAGGGGTCCAAATCGAGAAAAACTTGGGGTCCATGAATCTACAACTACACATAATTAGAAATTTAAGGGGTCCAAACTTGTAAAAATTGTAAATCTAAGGGTCCCTGGACTCCATTAAACGCCATCCCTGGTACAATTTAGATGAACGTTCAAAGAGCACTTCTGAGTGACATTACCCTTGTTGCACTCAGAATATATAATATATATATTCTGCTGCTGATCCACGTTTTCCATTCCACGTGGCGAGTTGCACAATCTTGGTGATTCTAGATTCGAAGCTCCTAGCGTAGAGAACATCAACATTGTTGTTGGACATGCACTTGTGTGTACATATTCACAGTGAGTGTAAGAACATGGCGGCTAATTATGCTACCGAAACATTATGACTATCTCTGACTGGGCAAAACAGTACATGGCTTAAATATGATGACGATAAAAAACACATAAAAAACGTGTTTAGCCACGTGTTTGAAACCAGAAATGAGGTGGTCTGCGAGTCCGGATATTTAGCCACGTGTTTGGGCAGGCAACATGATGAGTGTCCCTAATATGCAGGCGTCTCATGATGAGTGTCCCTAGTATGCAGGTGTCTCTTGATGAGTGTCCCTAGTGTGCGGGTGTCTCTTGATGAGTGTCCCTAGTATGCCGGTGTCTCTTGATGAGTGTCCCTAGTATGCGGGTGTCTCATAGTGAGTGTCCCTAGAATAGTATGCGGGTGTCTCATAGTGAGTGTCCCTAGAATAGAATGTGGGTGTCTCATAGTGAGTGTCCCTGTAATAGAATGCGGGTGTCTCATAGTGAGTGTCCCTAAAATAGAATGCGGGTGTCTCATAGTGAGTATCCTTAGAATAGAATGCGGGTGTCTCATAGTGAGTGTCCCTAGAATAGAATGCGGGTGTCTCATGGTGAGTGTCCCTAGAATAGAATGCGGGTGTCTCATAGTGAGTGTCCCTAGAATAGAATGCGGGTGTCTCATAGTGCGTGTCCCTAGAATAGAATGCGGGTGTCTCATAGTGAGTGTCCCTAGAATAGAATGCGGGTGTCTCATAGTGAGTGTCCCTAGAATAGAATGCAGGTGTCTCATAGTGAGTGTCCCTAGAATAGAATGCGGGTGTCTCATGGTGAGTGTCCCTAGAATAGAATGCGGGTGTCTCATGGTGAGTGTCCCTAAAATAGAATGCGGGTGTCTCATAGTGAGTGTCCCTAGAATAGAATGCGGGTGTCTCATAGTGAGTGTCCCTAGAATAGAATGCGGGTGTCTCATGGTGAGTGACCCTAGAATAGAATGCGGGTGTCTCATAGTGAGTGTCCCAAGAATAGAATGCGGGTGTCACATGGTGAGTGTCCCTAAAATAGAATGCGGGTGTCTCATAGTGAGTGTCCCTAGAATTGAATGCGGGTGTCTCATGGTGAGTGACCCTAGAATAGAATGCGGGTGTCTCATGGTGAGTGTCCCAAGAATAGAATGCGGGTGTCTCATGGTGAGTGACCCTAGAATAGAATGCGGGTGTCTCATGGTGAGTGTCCCAAGAATAGAATGCGGGTGTCTCATGGCGAGTGTCCCTAAAATAGAATGCGGGTGTCTCATAGTGAGTGTCCCTAGAATAGAATGCGGATGTCTCATAGTGAGTGTTCCTAGAATAGAATGCGGGTGTCTCATGGTGAGTGTCCCTAGAATAGGATGCGAGTGTCTCATAGTGAGTGTCCCTAGAATAGAATGCAGGTGTCTCATGGTGAGTGTCCCTAGAATAGAATGCGGGTGTCTCATGGTGAGTGTCCCTAAAATAGAATGCGGGTGTCTCATAGTGAGTGTCCCTAGAATAGAATGCGGGTGTCTTATAGTGAGTGTCCCTAGAATAGAATGCGGGTGTCTCATGGTGAGTGTCCCTAGAATAGGATGCGGGTGTCTCATAGTGAGTGTCCCTAGAATAGAATGCGGGTGTATCATGGTGAGTGTCCCTAGAATAGAATGCGGGTGTCTCATGGTGAGTGTCCCTAAAATAGAATGCGGGTGTCTCATAGTGAGTGTCCCTACAATAGAATGCGGGTGTCTCATAGTGAGTGTCCCTAGAATAGAATGCGGGTGTCTCATAGTGAGTGTCCGTAGAATAGAATGCGGGTGTCTCATAGTGAGTGTCCCTAGAATAGAATGCGGGTGTCTCATGGTGAGTGTCCCTAGAATAGAATGCGGGTGTCTCATAGTGAGTGTCCTTAGAATAGAATGCGGGTGTCTCATAGTGAGTGTCCCTTGAATAGAATGCGGGTGTCTCATAGTGAGTGTCCCTAGAATAGAATGCGGGTGTCTCATAGTGAGTGTCCCTAGAATAGAATGCGGGTGTCTCATAGTGAGTGTCCCTAGAATAGAATGCGGGTGTCTCATAGTGAGTGTCCCTAGAATAGAATGCGGGTGTCTCATAGTGAGTGTCCCTAGAATAGAATGCGGGTGTCTCATGGTGAGTGTCCCTAGAATATAATGCGGGTGTCTCATAGTGAGTGTCCTTAGAATAGAATGCGGGTGTCTCATAGTGAGTGTCCTTAGAACAGAATGCGGGTGTCCTCATGGCGAGTGTCCCTAGTACCTGTATGGGTGTCTCATGATGAGTGTCCCTTATAAATAAAACATTGAATATAGAATACAGCTATAACTAGACAGCAGGAGTAGGCATTGTCATGATTGTGGAAAGCCATGCTTTTACCGCTTGCTGTAGAACATTTATGGGACAGCAGTATACCACTATTATTAAGAACAGTGTTGATATTAAACTGAACGCCATGCTAATTACACTTACACTACAGCTTACTGTAAAAACATTTTATAGGACAGCCGTATACCACTATATTAAGAACAGTGTTGATACTAAGATGAAAGCAATGCGTATTACAGCTTTATAGGACAGCAGTATACCACTATATTAAGAACAGTGTTGATACTGAACTGAACGCCATGCTAATTACACTTACACTACATGCAACTTACTGTAAAACATTATATAGACAGCAGTATACCACTACATTAAGAACAGTGTTGATACTAAAGCTGGATATAACCAACAAACCTGTGACTAGCACATAAATAGGCTAACATAAATATAGCATAAACCAATCTGCTGTATCACAACTTATAAATTATATAAATATTTTGAACCAAAACGTGAAACATGTTTTTAAAAATTATGGTTTACGGTTAATAATTTTAAAAGGGCCTGAATTTAAAAACATTTGACCCAATCCTGGGTTTGAGCACGATCAAATTTATTTTAGATGAAATAAATTAACCAACATCCGTATTCGTGTAGCTTGTAGGGAGTGTATAAATACTTTGGTGGGGGGAAGGGGTTGGAAAAAATTTGGGGGGGGGGGGGGATCAGAAAAAAATGTCATGCAAAAGGGTATCAGAAAAAATGGTACAATAGGGGGTATCAAAAAGTCCAAAAATTGTTGGCCGTTTCGCGCTCACAAAAATTGGGAATTTTTGTCTGCGCTTTGCGCACAAATACAGATTCATATTTTCACGCTTCGTGCGCAGTCAAATCTACTATTGCTCGATTACTTGGACATACAGGGGGATCAAGCAGAAAAAAATCAACGTAAAAGAGGATCCATAAACAAATTAATGCTGTTTGGGTTTGGGGGATCAAGAAAGAAACAAAACTCAGAGGCTCAAAATTTCCAACTACCCCCATCAAAGTATTACTCTTCTCCTTCATGGTCAGGCAACTCTTTTAAATTGGGGCATTTTGCCCATTTTCTATGTATCATGACTGCTGAATTCGGCAACCCATTTCAGATTTTGATTAAGTATTTTTTTGGAAAAATGAATGTGTAATTTTTGTTTCCCATATCTTTCATAATGTCACAATTCTGTCCCAGAAATTTCTTGAGACACTTTTCTTTAAAATATTGCTTAAAATACTTAGTCAAAATCTGGAATGGGTTGCCAAATTCAGCAGTCATGAAGTATTTTTTGGAAAAATGAAGGGGTAATTTTTGTTCCCCATATCTTTCATAATGTCACAATTCTGTCACAGAATTTTCTTGAGACACTTTTTCTTAAAATACTTGGGCAAAATTTCCTTTGGCCTTACGCTGTGATCGACCAATTTGATATGCCTTCAACAGTGGACTACCATGGCCAAAAACACCATGCAGAGCATATAAAATATACAGTGATAGCAGAAGATGGGAGAAACGGAGAGACGTCTTCAACAGTAGAATACCACGCAAACACAACGTGCAGCACATCAAATATACAATGATAACAGGAGATGGGAGCAATAGAAAGATATCTTCAACAGTGGATTACCACGAGCAAAAACCATGTGGAGCACATATTATACACTGATAACAGAAGTTGGGAGCAACAGATAAACATCATCAACAGTGGATACCACAGGTAAACACAATGAGGAGCACATGAAATATACAGTGATAGCAGAACATGCCACCACACAGAAACGTTTTCAACAGTGGAGTACCACAAACAAACACCATACCACAGGCAAACACAATGTGGAGCACATACAATGTACAGTGCTAGCAAAAGAGGGGCAACAGAGAGCATCTTTAACAGGGCACTACCACGAGCAAGGACAATTTGGAGCATATAAACTATACGGTGATAGTAAAAGATGGCAGCAACAGAGACACTTCATCAACAGAGGACTACCGTGGGCACACCCCATGTGAAGCCAAACAATATACAGTGATAGCAGAAGATGGCAGCAACAGAGAGACCCCTTCAACAATGGACTACCGTGGGCAAACAGTATGTGAAGCACATACAATATACCGTGGTAGCAAAAGATGGCAGTAACAGAGAGACGTCGTCAAAAGAGAACTACGGTGGGCAAACACCATGTGTGGCACATATAATATACAGTGATAGCAAAAGATGGCAGCAACAAAGACACACTTCATCAGTGGACTACCGAGGAAAAACACTATGTGAAGCACATACAATATACCGTGATAGTAGAAGATGGGAGCAACAGAAAGACGTCGTCAACAGTGGACTACCGTGGACAAACACCATGAGGAGCACATACAATATACGGTGATAGCAAAATATGGCAGCAACAAAGAGACGTCGTCAACAGCGGACTACCTTGGACAAACACCATGTGGAGCACATACAATACACAGTGATAGTGAAAGATGGGAGCAACAAAGAGACGTCGTCAACAGGACACTACCGTGCGCAAACACCATGTTTAACAATACACAGTGATAGCAGAAGATGAGTGCAACAGAGAGACGTCGTCAACAGTAGAATACCACAGCAAACACAATGTGGACGCAAAAAGTATACAGTGATAGCAAAATATAGGAGCAGCAGCGAAACATCGTCAAACAGTGTAATACCACGGCAAGCACCATGTGAGCACATCAAATATACATAATAGTAGAGCACAGAAAGACGTCAACAGTGGACTACTGTGGCCAAACACCATGTAGAGCACATACAATATACAGTGATAACAGCAGATGGGAGCACAAGAAAGATGTCGTCAACAGTGGAGTACCACCGACAAACACCATGAAGAGCCCTTACAATAAACAATGGAGTACCGTGGGCAAACACCATGATGACTTGTGAGCAACAGTGATATGTCTTCAACAGTAGACTACCATGGGCAAAAACACCACGCAGAGCATTTAAAATATACAGTGATAGCAGAAGATGGTAGCAACAGAGAGACGTCTTCAACAGTGGACTACCATGACCACGTGGAGCACATATATTATACAGTGATAGCAAAGGATGGGAATAAACAGAAGTCTTCGACAGTGGACTACCGTGGGCAAACACCATGCGGAACATATAAATACAATGATAGCAGAAGATAAGAGCAACAGATAGACGTTTTCAACTGTGGACTGCCGTGGGCAAACACCATGTCAAGCACATACAATACATAGTGATAGCAGAAGATGGCAACACAAGAGCATGAAGTTTCATGAATCAGTAGATGAAGGGGTGACCCTCAAAACAAATGACGCCAACAACTGTCATCAGTAAATAGGAGTAAAAGAGTAGGCTATATAACCACTTCGTCCGTAGTGTATAATCATGGTTCACCACAAACGTAGTGTTATTCCAATGCCCATCATCAATACCAGCACACAATTTTGTACGCCGCCAGCTTAGGAGATGAAGAAGTCGTCCACATAACAGGTAAATATACAGTTATGTTTAAAATGTGTCATCACTATCTTCAGTTGGCCATCCATTCTAAGGCGCTAATATAATACTATTGCTATGTAATATTCAGGTACTTCCATTCTTCAAATACAAATACTTAAAGACCTTTATCCTATACATATAAATCTGGTTCACATCTATGAAGCCTAATTGTAGTGCCGTATATAATCGTATATATATCTTTTCCAAAATAAATGTCAACAGGCAGTTGACTTCAACATAAACAACTATATAATACACCAACCCACAAGACCCAGCTAGATTTTTTGTCCAAAATCATTTGACCATTCAAATCCACCAACCGCCAAACCCGAGAACCGCGAAAGTCGAGAACCGCGAAAGCCGAGAACCGCTCTAGTTATATCATAAATTCATTTACTTTTTCGCCTGTGACATTGTGTCATCTGTGCCAAACCGAGTTTTAATTCTTCTGATATACTATTATGTCTTTTCATATCATAAATTCATTTACTTTTTCGCCTGTGACACTGTGTCATCTGTGCCAAACCGGGTTTTCTTCTTTTTCATATACTATTATGTCTTTTTACATCATAAATTCATTTACTTTTTCGCCTGTGACACTGTGTCATCTGTGCCAAACCGGGTTTTATTCTTTTCATATACCATTATGTCTTTTATATCATAAATTAATTTACTTTTTTGCCTGTGACATTGTGTCATCTGTGTCAATTCGGGTTTCATTCTTTTCATATACTATTATGTCTTTTTATATCATAAATTCATTTACTTTTTTGCCTGTGACATTTGTGTCAAACCGGGTTTCATTCTTATCATATACTATTATGCCTTTTAATATCATAAATTCATTTACTTTTTCGCCTGTGACATTGTGTCATCTGTGCCAAACCGTGTTTTAATTCTTCTCATATACTTTTTTTTTTTTATACCATAAATTCATTTACTTTTTGCCTGTGATATTGTGTCATCTGTGCCAAACCGGGTTGTCGTTCTTTTCCTATACTACTATGTCTTTTTATATCATAAATTCATTTACTTTTTTGCCTGTGACATTGTGTCATCTGTGCCAAACCGGTTTTTTATTCTTTTCATATTGTATTATGTCTTTTTATATCGTAAATTCATTTACTTTTTTGCCTGTGACATTGTATTTTATATCATAAATTCATTTACTTTTTCGCCTGTGACATTGTGTCATCTGTGCCAAACCGGGTTTTAAATCTTCTCATATACTGTTATGTCTTTTATATCATAAATACAGTTAATTTTTCGCCTGTGACATTGTGCCATCTGTGCCAAACCGAGTTTTAATTCTTCTCATATACTATTATGTTTTTTTTATCATAAATTCATTTACTTTTTCGCCTGTGACACTGTGCCATCTGTGCCAAACCGAGTTTCATTCTTTTCATATACTATTATGCCTTTTTATATCATAAATTCATTTACATTTTCGCCTGTGACATTGTGTCATCTGTGCCAAACCGAGTTTTAATTCTTCTGATATACTATTATGTTTTTTATATCATGAATTCATTTACTTTTTGCCTGTGACACTGTGTCATCTGTGCCAAACCGGGTTTTCTTCTTTTCATATACTACTATGTCTTTTTACATCATAAATTCATTTACTTTTTCGCCTGTGACACTGTGTCATCTGTGCCAAACCGGGTTTTATTCTTTTCATATACCATTATGTCTTTTATATCATAACTTAATTTACTTTTTTGCCTGTGACATTGTGTCATCTGTGTCAATTCGGGTTTCATTCTTTTCATATACTATTATGTCTTTTTATATCATAAATTCATTTACTTTTTTGCCTGTGACATTGTGTCATCTGTGCCAAACCGTGTTTTAATTCTTCTCATATACTTTTTTTTTTTATATCATAAATTCATTTACTTTTTGCCTGTGATATTGTGTCATCTGTGCCAAACCGGGTTTTCGTTCTTTTCCTATACTACTATGTCTTTTTATATCATAAATTCATTTACTTTTTTGCCTGTGTCATTGTGTCATCTGTGCCAAACCGGTTTTTTATTCTTTTCATATTGTATTATGTCTTTTTATATCGTAAATTCATTTACTTTTTTGCCTGTGACATTGTGTCATCTGTGTCAAACCGGGTTTTATTCTTTTTATACACTATTATGTCTTATATATCATAAAAATTTATTTACTTTTTCGCCTGTGACACTGTGTCATCTGTGCCAAACCGGGTTTTATTCTTTTCATATACCATTATGTCTTTTATATCATAAATTCATTTACTTTTTCTCCTGTGACATTTCTCCTGTGACATTGTGTCATCTGTGCCAAACCGGGTTTAATTCTTCTCATATACTATTATGTATTTTATATCATAAATTCATTTACTTTGTCGCCTCTGACATTGTGTCATCTGTGTCAAACCGGGTTTCATTCTTATCATATACTATTATGCCTTTTAATATCATAGATTCATTTACTTTTTCGCCTGTGACATTGTGTCATCTGTGCCAAACCGTGTTTTAATTCTTCTCATATACTTTTTTTTTTTTATATCATAAATTCATTTACTTTTTGCCTGTGATATTGTGTCATCTGTGCCAAACCGGGTTTTCGTTCTTTTCCTATACTACTATGTCTTTTTATATCATAAATTCATTTACTTTTTTGCCTGTGACATTGTGTCATCTGTGCCAAACCGGTTTTTTATTCTTTTCATATTGTATTATGTCTTTTTATATCGTAAATTCATTTACTTTTTTGCCTGTGACATTGTGTCATCTGTGTCAAACCGGGTTTTATTCTTTTTATACACTATTATGTCTTATATATCATAAAAATGTATTTACTTTTTCGCCTGTGACACTGTGTCATCTGTGACAAACCGGGTTTTATTCTTTTCATATACCATTATGTCTTTTATATCATAAATTCATTTACTTTTTCTCCTGTGACATTGTGTCATCTGTGCCAAACCGGGTTTAATTCTTCTCATATACTATTATGTATTTTATATCATAAATTCATTTACTTTGTCGCCTCTGACATTGTGTCATCTGTGCCAAAACGGGTTTTATTCTTTTCATATACTATTATGTATTTTTAAATCATAAATTCATTTACTTTTCCGCCTGTGACATTGTGCCATCTGTGCCAAACCGGGTTTTAAATCTTCTCATATACTGTTATGTCTTTTATATCATAAATACATTTAATTTTTCGCCTGTGACATTGTGCCATCTGTGCCAAACCGAGTTTTAATTCTTCTCATATACTATTATGGGTTTTTTTATCATAAATTCATTTACTTTTTCGCCTGTGACACTGTGTCATCTGTGCCAAACCGAGTTTCATTCTTTTCATATACTATTATGCCTTTTTATATCATAAATTCATTTACATTTTCGCCTGTGACATTGTGTCATCTGTGTCAAACCGAGTTTTAATTCTTCTGATATACTATTATGTTTTTTATATCATAAATTCATTTACTTTTTTGCCTGTGACATTGTGTCATCTGTGCCAAACCGGGGTTTTCATTCTTTTTCTATACTACTATGTCTTTTTATATCATAATTTCATTTACTTTTTGGCTTGTGACATTGTGTCATCTGTGCCAAACCGAGTCTTAATTCTTCTCATATACTATTATGTTTTGATATCATAAATTCATTTACTTTTTTGCCTGTGACATTGTGTCATCGGTGCCAAACTGGGTTTTCATTCTTTTCCTATACTACTATGTCTTTTTATATCATAAATTCATTTACTTTTTTGCCTGTGACTTTGTGTCATCTGTGTCAAACCGGGTTTTATTCTTTTTATATACCATTATGTCTTTTGTATCATAAATTCATTTACTTTTTCGCCTGTGACATTGTGTTATCTGTGCCAAACCGGGTTTTATTCTTCTCATATACTATTATATTTTTATATCATAAATTCATTTACTTTTTCGCCTGTGACATTGTGTCATCTGTGCCAAACCGGGTTTTAAATCTTCTCATATACTGTTATGTCTTTTATATCATAAATACAGTTAATTTTTCGCCTGTGACATTGTGCCATCTGTGCCAAACCGAGTTTTAATTCTTCTCATATACTATTATGTTTTTTTTATCATAAATTCATTTACTTTTTCGCCTGTGACACTGTGCCATCTGTGCCAAACCGAGTTTCATTCTTTTCATATACTATTATGCCTTTTTATATCATAAATTCATTTACATTTTCGCCTGTGACATTGTGTCATCTGTGCCAAACCGAGTTTTAATTCTTCTGATATACTATTATGTTTTTTATATCATGAATTCATTTACTTTTTTGCCTGTGACACTGTGTCATCTGTGCCAAACCGGGTTTTCTTCTTTTCATATACTACTATGTCTTTTTACATCATAAATTCATTTACTTTTTCGCCTGTGACACTGTGTCATCTGTGCCAAACCTGGTTTTATTCTTTTCATATACCATTATGTCTTTTATATCATAAATTAATTTACTTTTTTGCCTGTGACATTGTGTCATCTGTGTCAATTCGGGTTTCATTCTTTTCATATACTATTATGTCTTTTTATATCATAAATTCATTTACTTTTTTGCCTGTGACATTGTGTCATCTGTGCCAAACCGTGTTTTAATTCTTCTCATATACTTTTTTTTTTTTATATCATAAATTCATTTACTTTTTGCCTGTGATATTGTGTCATCTGTGCCAAACCGGGTTTTCGTTCTTTTCCTATACTACTGTCTTTTTATATCATAAATTCATTTACTTTTTTGCCTGTGACATTGTGTCATCTGTGCCAAACCGGTTTTTTATTCTTTTCATATTGTATTATGTCTTTTTATATCGTAAATTCATTTACTTTTTTGCCTGTGACATTGTGTCATCTGTGTCAATTTTCATTCTGTGCCAAACCGTGTTTTAATTCTTCTCATATACTTTTTTTTTTATATCATAAATTCATTTACTTTTTGCCTGTGATATTGTGTCATCTGTGCCAAACCGGGTTTTCGTTCTTTTCCTATACTACTATGTCTTTTTATATCATAAATTCATTTACTTTTTTGCCTGTGACATTGTGTCATCTGTGCCAAACCGGTTTTTTATTCTTTTCATATTGTATTATGTCTTTTTATATCGTAAATTCATTTACTTTTTTGCCTGTGACATTGTGTCATCTGTCAAACCGGGTTTTATTCTTTTTATACACTATTATGTCTTATATATCATAAAAATGTATTTACTTTTTCGCCTGTGACACTGTGTCATCTGTGCCAAACCGGGTTTTATTCTTTTCATATACCATTATGTCTTTTATATCATAAATTCATTTACTTTTTCTCCTGTGACATTGTGTCATCTGTGCCAAACCGGGTTTAATTCTTCTCATATACTATTATGTATTTTATATCATAAATTCATTTACTTTGTCGCCTCTGACATTGTGTCATCTGTGCTAAACCGGGTTTTATTCTTTTCATATACTATTATGTATTTTTAAATCATAAATTCATTTACTTTTCCGCCTGTGACATTGTGCCATCTGTGCCAAACCGGGTTTTAATTTTTCTCATATACTATTATGTATTTTATATCATAAATTCATTTACTTTTTCGCCTGTGACATTGTGTCATCTGTGCCAAACCGGGTTTTAAATCTTCTCATATACTGTTATGTCTTTTATATCATAAATACATTTAATTTTTCGCCTGTGACATTGTGCCATCTGTGCCAAACCGAGTTTTAATTCTTCTCATATACTATTATGGTTTTTTTTATCATAAATTCATTTACTTTTTCGCCTGTGACACTGTGTCATCTGTGCCAAACCGAGTTTCATTCTTTTCATATACTATTATGCCTTTTTATATCATAAATTCATTTACATTTTCGCCTGTGACATTGTGTCATCTGTGCCAAACCGAGTTTTAATTCTTCTGATATACTATTATGTTTTTTATATCATAAATTCATTTACTTTTTTGCCTGTGACATTGTGTCATCTGTGCCAAACCGGGGTTTTCATTCTTTTTCTATACTACTATGTCTTTTTATATCATAAATTCATTTACTTTTTCGCTTGTGACATTGTGTCATCTGTGCCAAACCGAGTTTTAATTCTTCTTATATACTATTATGTTTTGATATCATAAATTCATTTACTTTTTTTGCCTGTGACATTGTGTCATCGGTGCCAAACTGGGTTTTCATTCTTTTCCTATACTACTATGTCTTTTTATATCATAAATTCATTTACTTTTTTGCCTGTGACATTGTGTCATCTGTGTCAAACCGGGTTTTATTCTTTTTATATACCATTATGTCTTTTGTATCATAAATTCATTTACTTTTTCGCCTGTGACATTGTGTTATCTGTGCCAAACCGGGTTTTATTCTTCTCATATACTATTATATTTTTATATCATAAATTCATTTACTTTTTCGCCTGTGACATTGTGTCATCTGTGCCAAACCGGGTTTTAATTCTTCTTATATACTATTATGTTTTTTATATCATACATGTTATTCTTTTTATACACTATTATGTATTTTATATCATAAATTTATTTACTTTTTCGCCTGTGACACTGTCATCTGTGCCAAACCGAGTTTCATTCTTTTCATATACTATTATGCCTTTTTATATCATGAATTCATTTACTTTTTCGCCTTTGACATTGTGTCATCTGTGCCAAACCGAGTTTTAATTCTTCTGATATACTATTATGTTTTTTATATCATAAATTCATTTACTTTTTTGCCTGTGACACTGTGTCATCTGTGCCAAACCGGGTTTTCTTCTTTTCATATACTACTATGTCTTTTTACATCATAAATTCATTTACTTTTTCGCCTGTGACACTGTGTCATCTGTGCCAAACCTGGTTTTATTCTTTTCATATACCATTATGTCTTTTATATCATAAATTAATTTACTTTTTTGCCTGTGACATTGTGTCATCTGTGTCAATTCGGGTTTCATTCTTTTCATATACTATTATGTCTTTTTATATCATAAATTCATTTACTTTTTTGCCTGTGACATTGTGTCATCTGTGCCAAACCGGGTTTTATTCTTCTCATATACTATTATGTATTTTATATCATGAATTCATTTACTTTTTTGCCTGTGATATTGTGTCATCTGTGCCAAACCGGGTTTTAATTCTTCTCATATACTATTATGTATTTTATATCATAAATTAATTTACTTTTTTGCCTGTGACATTGTGTCATCTGTGTCAAACCGGGTTTCATTCTTTTCATATACCATTATGTATTTTATATCATAAATTCATTTACTTTTTTGCCTGTGACATTGTGTCATCTGTGCCAAACCGGGTTTTAATTCTTCTCATATACTATTATGTATTTTATATCATAAATTCATTTACTTTTTTGCCTGTGACATTGTGTCATACGTGCTAAACCGGGTTTTATTCTTTTCATATACTATTATGTATTTTTAAATCATAAATTCATTTACTTTTCCGCCTGTGACATTGTGCCATCTGTGCCAAACCGGGTTTTAATTTTTCTCATATACTATTATGTATTTTATATCATAAATTCATTTACTTTTTCGCCTGTGACATTGTGTCATCTGTGCCAAACCGGGTTTTAAATCTTCTCATATACTGTTATGTCTTTTATATCATAAATACATTTAATTTTTCGCCTGTGACATTGTGCCATCTGTGCCAAACCGAGTTTTAATTCTTCTCATATACTATTATGGTTTTTTTTATCATAAATTCATTTACTTTTTCGCCTGTGACACTGTGTCATCTGTGCCAAACCGAGTTTCATTCTTTTCATATACTATTATGCCTTTTTATATCATAAATTCATTTACATTTTCGCCTGTGACATTGTGTCATCTGTGCCAAACCAGGTTTTAATTCTTCTGATATACTATTATGTTTTTTATATCATAAATTCATTTACTTTTTTGCCTGTGACATTGTGTCATCTGTGCCAAACCGGGGTTTTCATTCTTTTTCTATACTACTATGTCTTTTTATATCATAAATTCATTTACTTTTTCGCTTGTGACATTGTGTCATCTGTGCCAAACCGAGTTTTAATTCTTCTCATATACTATTATGTTTTGATATCATAAATTCATTTACTTTTTTGCCTGTGACATTGTGTCATCGGTGCCAAACTGGGTTTTCATTCTTTTCCTATACTACTATGTCTTTTTATATCATAAATTCATTTACTTTTTTGCCTGTGACATTGTGTCATCTGTGTCAAACCGGGTTTTATTCTTTTTATATACCATTATGTCTTTTGTATCATAAATTCATTTACTTTTTCGCCTGTGACATTGTGTTATCTGTGCCAAACCGGGTTTTATTCTTCTCATATACTATTATATTTTTATATCATAAATTCATTTACTTTTTCGCCTGTGACATTGTGTCATCTGTGCCAAACCGGGTTTTAATTCTTCTTATATACTATTATGTTTTTTATATCATACATTTTATTCTTTTTATACACTATTATGTCTTTTATATCATAAATTTATTTACTTTTTCGCCTGTGACACTGTCATCTGTGCCAAACCGAGTTTCATTCTTTTCATATACTATTATGCCTTTTTATATCATGAATTCATTTACTTTTTCGCCTTTGACATTGTGTCATCTGTGCCAAACCGAGTTTTAATTCTTCTGATATACTATTATGTTTTTTATATCATAAATTCATTTACTTTTTTGCCTGTGACATTGTGTCATCTGTGCCCACCGGGTTTTTCATTATTTTCCTTTACTACTATGTCTTTTTATATCATAAATTCATTTACTTTTTCACTTGTGACATTGTGTCATCTGTGCCAAACCGAGTTTTAATTCTTCTCATATACTATTATGTTTTTATATCATAAATTCATTTACTTTTTTGCCTGTGACATTGTGTCATCTGTGCCAAACTGGGTTTTCATTCTTTTCCTATACTACTATGTCTTTTTATATCATAAATTCATTTACTTTTTCGCCTGTGACATTGTGTCATCTGTGCCAAACCGGGTTTTAAATCTTCTTATATACTGTTATGTTTTTTATATCATAAATTCATTTACTTTTTTGCCTGTGACATTGTGTCATCTGTGTCAATTCGGGTTTCATTCTTTTCATATACTATTATGTCTTTTTATATCATAAATTCATTTACTTTTTTGCCTGTAACATTGTGTCATCTGTGTCAAACCGGGTTTCATTCTTATCATATACTATTATGCCTTTTAATATCATAAATTCATTTACCTTTTCGCCTGTGACATTGTGTCATCTGTGCCAAACCGAGTTTTATTCTTTTTAATTACCATTATGTCTTTTATATCATAAATTCATTTACTTTTTTCGCCTGTGACATTGTGTCATCTGTGCCAAACCGGGTTTTAATTCTTCTCATATACTAGTATGTCTTTTATTTCCTAAATTCATGATGTATTAACAAGTCTTCTACTCGCCATTACCCGGGGGTAAATGGGGAATCTGTTTTTCAACATAACAATTTGTGGAACCTATTTTTCAACTTAACAACCTGTTTTTCAATACAACAATTTCAACCAGCTGTACTTAAATCAAGAAAGTATCAATATGCACAACTTCTTTCTTATAATAACAAAATAGCTATATATATTTTAGCATTGATAAAAACCAAATTATGAAATGGTGGCTATTCAATAAAATATTGGTCAAAAGTATACACCAGATCGCGCCAAATGGGTTTGATAAAAATCCAATTGAGGGGGTTTAATTCATTCTGTATACTATTATGTCTTTATATATCATACATTTAATTAATTTTTCGCTTGTGACATGGTGTCATCTGTGCCAAACGGGTTTCATTCTTCTCATATACTATTATGTATTTTATATCATAAATTCATTTACTTTCCCGCGTTTGGTTAATTTCTAAGGCGTCTGGAACGCACTTCAAACCTACGCACCCCACACACGCCCAGAGCCCCCCCCCCCCCCTCCCCAGTAGCGTAGCCACGGTCACTTCATTTGTCAGGGGGGGGGGCAATTTTTCCCGATGAACATACCGGCGTGAAAAACTGCAATTTCCAACTGTTTTGCCGGTCTTTCCTTTCTCCTTTCTATCCATATCCTTTCCCTTATCACCTCCTCTTCTCTCTTTCTTTCCCTTCAATTGACTTCCGATTTTCCCTGCCTTCCCGATTTTCCCTGTCATTTTATTTTTCAGGGGGCCGGGGGCGTATTTTCTTTATGCAACTATAATGGAATGCATAGACGACACATTTCTACACGGAATAAAGCGTAGTAACACAATGGGATGCATCCCGTTATAGTTGCTGAAAGAAATTAAGCGGCCGGTGGGGGGGGGGGGGGGGGGTACGCTTCTTTCTCCCCCGCATCCGCATGAATTGACGTAATTATGTCCAAAGCATGACAGGGTGGTGTACAGCGTTGTTTAATGTCCATCTATGTCGAACATTTTAATTAGGAATTTCGGGCCGCATGCCTTTGAGTACTGGTCTTCTAAATAATGCATCATTTACATAAATAATGTCTATAACATGTTCTTTAAAAATAATAAGAACTTTTGATGTCTTCACTCCGTTTTTCATTTACAAAGTGCCTTACCTGGGATTTTACAATACTGGATTTGTCCCTGGAACATATTTTCAGGCAATATTCTTTTATCATATATGGGAGAAACAACTTATTGTTTGTTACACAACTTGGATTTACAGAAAAGAGGAGCACAAACAAATAAACACAACTACAATTTAGTGGCAATTTAAAGATAGAGATGCTTCCTTCCAGTCAAACATGTAGCGGGTAATCTTGGACAAAATAGCTTTGACGAATAACAATTGGCCTAAATAATGATGAACAAAGTATCTTTGGACGAGAAAAAAAATATTGGCCTAAACATCTTTGGGCGAAAACAAATTGGCCTAAATAATTTTGGCCTAAATATCTTTGGACGAAAACAAATGTGCCTAAATATATTTGGCATAAGAATCTTGGTACAAACAAAATTCGCCAAAACAATTTTGGACTAAAATACGAATGGACGAATATATCATTGGACCTTTGGACCAAACCATTTTGGACAAAGTGTTATTTCTGGTTGTATGAGTTATGTACAAAGTCAAAATTGATAAGGACTGATATTTCTTGGACATTTGAATACAATGATAAGCATTTGATTAGTCCACCTTTCATTTAGTTTTACCTAGTTTAGTAAATTCATCATGCCACTAATAGGTATCCTAATATCAGCAGATAGTATTGTTCTGGCTAAACGATTATAGAGAATTTGCAGCTTAGTTTGGTATGTCAGAGAACAGTTTGACCATACATTCGGGTAGCATAATCAGAATGAGGAATTACAAAAGCGTTAGATAACATCAAAAGAGTATTACGTGGAAGATAATATTTAACACGTCTAAATACCAATTTTCTTTGAAATATTATTTGATAAGTAATCAACAACATGTGATGACCATGCCATAGTCTTATCAAATTTTACACCAAGATACTTGAAATCATCTACCATTTCAATCATAGTTTACATAGCTAAACTAAATCTATTTAACATATGAGTGGCACCAAAATCATTACTTTAGTTTGCTTCATGGTTGACAGTGTCAACTGCTTTCTTTAAGTCAAGAAAAATAACAACTGTAGCATAACCATTATCCATATTGTTTAGAACAAAATCTTGAAAGTAAAGAAGAGTTGTGGTTGTTGAATGATATGCACGAAAACCAGACTGAGCACTAGAGAGAATATCTGTACTTATCATGAATATCTCTTTCAATAATCTTAGATACAATTGGTAATACTGAAATTGGTCTATAGTTTCCAACATATGATTTGTTGCCTGATTTATAAATAGGTTTATACTTTAGCTTTTCCCAGTCATCTGGAAAAACAGAACTTAATAGATTGCAAATATAGGAAAGAGATTCCCGTTGATTTATCATTACTCATGTGTCGAATTTGAATGATTACAAATTCTGGCGATATTTCATTAATGTGAATCTGCTTCAAGTATGTACATTATAGTACTGTCATCATAACCTGAACATGAATTTTTACATGGACAATTTTGCTGTACATTATTATTACATTTCTCACAAAGTTTAGACCTGTAGAAGTGAAATAGTTGTTGAACCCCTGTTGAACACATTAGCTGTATCCATTGAGCTAGATATTCCATCATGTGTATTAACAATTAAGGGGAAAACTTATTTTTCAACCTGACCATCCATGTACGGGATGGGACTTCTCGCATATTGCTGTGTATGAGCCAATGGACTGAGTGAGAGGAGGTTACCAAATTAATACATGTGATAATTATGATTTAATATGTAGCATTCTAAAATGATAATATTGACCGCAAATCCGAACCATTAATGTCCCAAGTTAGCAACACGCACCATTTACCGATCGTTACAACCACAACCTACAGTATATGAAAGTCCCTGAGCACACCACAACATAGCAATGCATATGATCAAACTGCATGTTGATTTAGTAATTTACTGTTGCATATCTATCAATCATAAACATGATCTAATCTGATCTTCATAAATGCCATACTATCTGTGAATTTTCCATTAGTCACTCAAGGAAGGAGGTGGCTTCAAAGTTATATCATTATTAAGTTCTTTTTACCGAATCATAATTTTAAACCAATATTTCCAAATATCAACATATTTCAAATGGCGCAATTCGTATGTACAGGTAACGGTAATACAGATGGAACACATGTGTAATATTTTGGTATTATAATGACAATGAGTATATTTTAAAACTTGATACAAACTCAAATGAGAACTCATGAGTAAGTCATGTACATACTGTATAGCATATAGGCCCTAACTGCTATCTACAGTAGATAGCAACAACCACTATATAGAGTAGATAACACCAACAAATCAATGTGACGTGTTAACAATCAATAAAACAAATACAGACAAGACAAGACAAGACAAGACAAGACAAGACAAGACAAGACAAGACAAGACAAGACTAGACGTAGACTAGACAGACCTGTGAGAGAGAGATATTTACAACCGTATGCAAACAACATGAAAATATGCAATCGTTCACGAACATTTACATGCTGCAACTCCTTGCAGCCGGTTGACTAGTCAACACCGTGCACAACGTTCCATCCAGTCGGCATTTTTTTGTACAAACAAATCAATTAATTGTTACGAACACAATTGCTGCCAGTCGCTCTGCTAGTTCCTTTTTTTTCCTACGCCAGAGTAATAATCTTTGCTTATGAGTTCTATGAAATATGAAATATTATTAAATTCATTTTTGGTTAATATTATCTTTTATATTCCAAGATAAATAATGTACATCTAATCTTAATGATTCGATGCAAAAAGTTTGTTATTATGTAAACCGGTGTAAAATGGGAAAGACCTTGATTTGTGAGAGTGGAAAGAAAAAGCCAGAGACTGCTGCTTTATTAATATTATTACAATAATAGAAGAGAAGGATGAGTCAAGATGGTTTGTCGTTCATAAAATATTCAGTGATGAGGCTACAATATAGGAATACTTTCTATCAACGTGTTTCTGAATGTCGCCATAGGCTACATGATTCATTCGTAAAATGACAAATTTCAGAATCAAGGAATATATTTTAAAGTTTTCCAGAGTGGAAAAACATGATTGCAATCCATGGTGTGTAAGAAAATTGGAGCTCTGTCAATGTAATGTGTAGTTGCCGGTTTGTGATCGGGGAGCACAGAGCAGCATCTCATCTCACAACAAATCTGTTCAACTGGTTTCCGAAATATCTCTCTCTCTCTTTACTCACGGCAACACTTTGTAAATCAATCCAATAATATTGATTAGCACTGCAATAAAACGTTTAGATTCTAAAGGTTTCCAGAATGTATAAGCTAGGTGTAAAAGGGAAGAGCTTATCGTCAAAATAAGTTTTCTGGGACACGCTGTAAACATTCATTCATTCATTCATTCATAAAAGGTTTATTAAAAACTGTTCTTGCAGCAAATACAAAGTAGCTGAATTACAACAATTTTACATATAAAAATACAATGATTAAAGGAAACAATATAATCTACTAAAATTAATTACATGAACCCAATCTTCACACTCACCGAATACCACTAAAACAACCAAAACTCAAAAAAACATCCACACACACACATCCCATCCACCCCCCCCCCCCCCCCCCCCCCCCCCCTACCATTCAGACTCGGCTCATTCATGACTGGTTAATTAACATTGATATAACAATACATACAATAAAAATACATTATAGTTATAATATAAAAGACCATTAGATTATAAAATAATGCACATAGAATTTAAAACATCAAAAATTGAAAACCCCGAGCCCGCACACATCAAACAGTCATGCATACTCCAACTTCAAAACTCACTTAACGAAACACAACCCTCACAAATAATCATTACATTTACACCCTCTTTTAACTCATAAACACACACCGCAACCACCCCCCCCCCCCCCCACCGCCCTCCCCAACTTCAAAACTCACTTAACGAAACACAACCCTCACAAAAATTCAAAACATTTACACCAACTTTTAACTCAAAGACTTATCATCATATGTATTATCATCAAAGTTATATCATCATTAAGTTCTTTTTACCGAATCATAATTTTAAACCAATATTTCCAAATATCAACATATTTCAAATGGCGCAATTCGTATGTACAGGTAACGGTAATACAGATGGAACACATGTGTAATATTTTGGTATTATAATGACAATGAGTATATTTTAAAACTTGATACAAACTCAAATGAGAACTCATGAGTAAGTCATGTACATACTGTATAGCATATAGGCCCTAAGGGATCACGTCAAAACTCGACCGCCCGTTGACCGCCGGTTACGGCCGGTTCCGCCCGGTTCTCACAAAACGTATCGTCTGTTATAATATACACACATAATGAGGTCAAATAGTTACACTCTGGTGAACACGACCGGTTGAAAGTGCCTCGTCACACGCGTGAGCAATAAAAGTCTCAGTTGACAACCAGTACAATGCAGCTATTGATTTTCGCTGGGGTTGGCTTTTTCAATCTGTTTATAGCTCAATTAACTTTTTAAAATCAATACCGAAAGTCTATGAATGGTTATTTTTATAGAACGATTATAGAGAGAGCTATTATGACCGCAAAGTAACAGATTGATAGTGTAAATTGGTCCGGTTACAGCATTAAGTCAACCGGCAGTTGTTCAGTGTTGCATGCGTGAATATTCATATACCAGTAAAACATTTGCGTGAATATTCATATACCAGTAAAACATTTGACCTGAAAGAACCGGGCGGATCCGTACGTAACCGGCGGTCAACGGGCGGTCGAGTTTTGACGTCTCCCCTAACTGCTATCTACAGTAGATAGCAACAACCACTATATAGAGTAGATAACACCAACAAATCAATGTGACGTGTTAACAATCAATAAAACAAAGACAAGACAAGACAAGACAAGACAAGACAAGACAAGACAAGACAAGACAAGACAAGACAAGACAAGACAAGACAAGACAAGACTAGACGTAGACTAGACAGACCTGTGAGAGAGAGATATTTACAACCGTATGCAAACAACATGAAAATATGCAATCGTTCACGAACATTTACATGCTGCAACTCCTTGCAGCCGGTTGACTAGTCAACACCGTGCACAACGTTCCATCCAGTCGGCATTTTTTTGTACAAACAAATCAATTAATTTTTACGAACACAATTGCTGCCAGTCGCTCTGCTAGTTCCTTTTTTTTCCTACGCCAGAGTAATAATCTTTGCTTATGAGTTCTATGAAATATGAAATATTATTAAATTCATTTTTGGTTAATATTATCTTTTATATTCCAAGATAAATAATGTACATCTAATCTTAATGATTCGATGCAAAAAGTTTTTTATTATGTAAACCGGTGTAAAATGGGAAAGACCTTGATTTGTGAGAGTGGAAAGAAAAAGCCAGAGACTGCTGCTTTATTAATATTATTACAATAATAGAAGAGAAGGATGAGTCAAGATGGTTTGTCGTTCATAAAATATTCAGTGATGAGGCTACAATATAGGAATACTTTCTATCAACGTGTTTCTGAATGTCGCCATAGGCTACATGATTCATTCGTAAAATGACAAATTTCAGAATCAAGGAATATATTTTAAAGTTTTCCAGAGTGGAAAAACATGATTGCAATCCATGGTGTGTAAGAAAATTGGAGCTCTGTCAATGTAATGTGTAGTTGCCGGTTTGTGATCGGGGAGCACAGAGCAGCATCTCATCTCACAACAAATCTGTTCAACTGGTTTCCGAAATATCTCTCTCTCTCTTTACTCACGGCAACACTTTGTAAATCAATCCAATAATATTGATTAGCACTGCAATAAAACGTTTAGATTCTAAAGGTTTCCAGAATGTATAAGCTAGGTGTAAAAGGGAAGAGCTTATCGTCAAAATAAGTTTTCTGGGACACGCTGTAAACATTCATTCATTCATTCATTCATAAAAGGTTTATTAAAAACTGTTCTTGCAGCAAATACAAAGTAGCTGAATTACAACAATTTTACATATAAAAATACAATGATTAAAGGAAACAATATAATCTACTAAAATTAATTACATGAACCCAATCTTCACACTCACCGAATACCACTAAAACAACCAACACTCAAAAAAACATCCACACACACACATCCCATCCACCCCCCCCCCCCCCCTACCATTCAGACTCGGCTCATTCATGACTGGTTAATTAACATTGATATAACAATACATACAATAAAAATACATTATAGTTATAATATAAAAGACCATTAGATTATAAAATAATGCACATAGAATTTAAAACATCAAAAATTGAAAACCCCGAGCCCGCACACATCAAACAGTCATGCATACTCCAACTTCAAAACTCACTTAACGAAACACAACCCTCACAAATAATCATTACATTTACATCCTCTTTTAACTCATAAACACACACCGCAACCACCCCCCCCCCCCCACCGCCCTCCCCAACTTCAAAACTCACTTAACGAAACACAACCCTCACAAAAATTCAAAACATTTACACCAACTTTTAACTCAAAGACAAACACCGCAACTCCCCCCCCCCCCCCCCCCCCCCCACACACCCCACGAAAAAATTGCACAATAAGACACATAAGATGCATTTAAGTCACATGAGATTTGAAAGTGGAATTTCATTGTGGTCATTAAACAATTTGGTCATGTACAGCAGTGGACTGTTCTGGAAGCGAACAGTCCTACATTTTGGCAGGGCAAGTTTGTCCGAGTTTCGTAACTCTCTACCATGTATGGTGCCTCTCCTGGGTGGCACCCAACTGTTGAAATGCTCGGACTCGATAAGAGAGTTGAAGAAATTCAGACAAAGCTGCTTACGTCTATCCTGTAAAGCTTGAAGATGGCAAAGCTCAAGGGCTTCATGATAAGTTGTGTAGTGTTTGCCAACGATGATCCTGCATGCCCTCTTCTGGATCCGTTCAAGAGCGAGATCTTCATGAACAGTAAGCCCAGGATGCTACACAGGGGCAGCGTATTCAGCCATTGGGCGAACGAATCCAGAATATATGGTTACAAGATCATCAGTTGGCAAGTTGAAATGTTTGAGAAGCTTCAGTAGATACAGTCTGGAGTTAGCTTTTTTGAGCACCTCACAGATATGGTTACTCCATTTTAGGTCTGAACTGACATGGACACCCAGTATTTTTGCTGTCGACACCTCTTGAAGTGGCACTTGATCAATTGTCGAAATTTGATCCTCATCTTGTTTCTTAAGAAAGGAAACTTTCATGTAAGCACATTTAGAAGGGTTCACTTCATATGATTGTTCTTGGCCCAATCACTGAATTTGTCAAGATGATCTTGTATGACCGGAGGTTTATCACGTGATCTCGTCTCAATCAAGGTAAGGTCATCGACATATTTCAATGTCGTAAGAGCATTATCGGTAGCCGCGTCATTGACCAAAGTGACAAATCCAAGTGGACCTATCCGTGTTCCTTGTGGAACACCACCTTTGAGTTTCAACCACTTGCTATTATGTCCCTTATACCTGATACATTGTTCACGTCCATCAAGGAAGTTTGCAATCCATGCAATAACAGATGGACGCACACCAAGAGTGATGAATTTGTTAATTAAGAGATTGTGATCGACTAAGTCAAATGCTTTGCTGAAATCAGTGATAACAACAGAGCTAAAGTGACCAGGTTTATCAGAATTATTCAGCAAAGCATCCATCAGTTTGACAAGGTAGTGGGTAGTGGAAACACCCTTCCTATTCCCATATTGATTGGGGTCGATGTTACTTTCCAAATCTTTTAATAACAACTTGGCCATAAACCCTCAGCTACCTTGGCGAAGTGGTCAGTCAGGGAAATAGGTCTTAATTTTTCCCAATTTGCAGGCTTGGTTTTTGGAATTGGGACCACCACAGCCCTTTTCCACTGAGTTGGCACAGACCCTTCCTTGTAAGACTGATTTAGGATATATGTAAGTGGTTTGCTTAATTCATAAGAGAACTCCTTTATCAACCTGGCAGAAATACCATCAGGTCCCCATGCTTTCCCCACCTCAACTTTATATAACATCTGAAAAACCTCAAACTCTTCGACAATAGGGCTTGGTTTGGAGTCAGGCAGATATGCAGGAAGCTTGGTAATATCAAGTGGTTCGAGATCTTTGGACACTGAAGCAAAGATGTCATTAATACTATTAGCAATACCCTTAATGTCATTTGCATCAATACCCGGTGGAGGTTGAATACATGTGTCAGTGTTACCTAGGTTTGCCATGAGTTTGATTTGTTTGTACCATTCACCCGGATTCGCCTTTTTGTGTCGTTGAACTCTGGATTTGTAATGCTCTTTCTTGGCTTTTGGAATCTCGCGACGAACTTTGTTACGCAAGCGTTTCCACCTGGGGAACGTCCTTCTCGATGAAACACTTGTTGCCTATCACTGATTAGACTCTTAACGTAGTTAGTCATCCAAGGTTTGTCAGATGAATGGACCCTGATTGTTTTCTTTGGGAAGTGCAGATCTATACCACATTGTAATTTTTCATAGAACACATTACATTTGCCAGCTGCTGTTTGCTGGTCATACACACCTGCCCAATCACAACCAGTTATCCACTAACCAAATTCCCGGATATTTGAGTCTTTCATTGGTCGAACAGTACGCGACCGTGTTCTGTTGACTTTTGTAGGAAAGCTGGTCAGGGGACGCCATAAGACACATGAATGATCACTCTTCCCGATTGGTGAGAACATTTCGGGCTCGCTATAATAGTGAGCTATGTTAGTGATTATTTTGTCGAGGATTGCATCCTTCCGCGTTGGTTTTTTGACAACCTGAGAAAGACTATTACCAGAGCTAATCTGAGATATAAACCTCGCATGGTTATTGAAGAGATGCACAGCCGACTGTAAGGGAAATACAAATTCCTTTTAAAAGGGATGGGCGCTCAAATGAACATGCTTCATTTGATTAATTACAAATATATTAAATAGTTACATCTAGATACAGGATTTTTGATTAATTACAAATATATTAAATAGATAAATCTAGATTAGGCCAAGAGGACGACTATCAAGACAGAGGAAGATACAAATATTCTGCAGCAGGACTTAGACCATCTACAGCAATGGGAGAGTGATTGGAAAATGGAATTTCATCCTAAGAAGTGTCAAGTAATCCATTGCACCAATAAAAGCAATTCATTCAGCAACGTTACACAATCCATAACCACACTCTGGAAGAAGTTGACTCGGCCAAATATCTTGGCGTTAATATCCACAAAACCCTTAGTTGGAACAATCACATCAATTCTATTACAAACAAAGCAAATTCCACCAGGGCTTTCCTGCAACGCAACATTTACCAATGTCCCAGGAGCTGTGCTACAAGTCCTTAGTGCGCCCTATTGTAGAGTACTCCAGCATCATATGGGACCCTCTCACAGCTACTTATATTCATAAGTTGGAGATGGTACAGCGGCGTTATGCACGCTTTATGTGTGGAGACTATAGAACCACCAGTAGTGTTAGAGACATGATCAACCAACTTCAGTGGCCAACTCCTCAAGAGCGGCGTGCACAGGCCAAGGCTACCATGATGTACAGAATAGTAAATAACATTGTTGATGTACCACAAACACTCCTGACACCAACCGTTGCTTTGAGGGGACATTTTTCCAGATACCATATACCCTTCGACAGAATAGGTGTTTACAGACAGTCGTTCTTTCCGGATACATCAGGATTTGGAATGAACTGCCCCAAGCTCTGATCAACTGCACATCTCTTGAAAGCTTCAAGCAGGGTGTGCAATCCGTCCAGCTCCGCTAAGCCAGCCGAGTTGTTTTTTTAGCCGCACCTTATGTTTGCTGTTTACCTGCACTGTATATATCACACCCTTGCATGCATGCAATCAACGCAGTACGTAATACACCAGATGGTGGACTGTACTTTACCGGAAGAGAGAGAGAGATCATAAGACCTCTAGTTAACGTGATAATTTTTTTAAGAGTACTACTTGAGCGAATTCTGCAATATTAAGCATATATCGAAAATGCACTTTTTGTCCAATTTATAGTCAATTTGACGGATTTTTCTTTAAAAATGTACTTTCCCCAATTTTACAATAAACCCCAACGGAAATGGTTGGGATTTATTGGTTTCCTGGATATTGAAGTGAACAAACAGCTGTATTGAAATAATTCTAATTTCAAATATTATTTGACACATATAATACCTATTTTGCATAATTTATGCACGATAAAGCGGTTTTTCACATTTTGCATCACTTGCCGTTTTCATTGACAGAGAATGCAACCGAGCGTGACTATCTCCATCCTTATAATAAGGAGCGTGATATTCAGCCTCGTTTATAGTTTGTAAACGCCGATAGCACTCGTACACTACAACTTCACATTTCAATGTTACGTAAATGTTAGTAAGAGACCATCAGTAAACATGGCAGCCTACATCTATAATATCTAGAAATACCAAATTGTGTAAGTTTTCGCAAACTGATGACAATATCGCCGATGCGCAACTAAAAGTATGTGAAGTTTACGCAAATTGTGTGGAATTAACATTCGTATATACTATATACATGTAGGGGAATATAGGGCAACTAGTCCTATGGGGCAAGTGGGCCGAAATGAAGGATTTTGTAATTATATGGGCATACTGCTTTCTTTTGAACAGTACGACTTTTGTTGAAACTTGACATATCCTTACCTGCTACAATCCTAAACATTTGGAACTTTAGGGTAGTTACACATGTGATATTCTCCAGATCTTTGAAGCCACCTCCTTGAGTGACTTATTGAAAATTCACAGATAGTATGAGCGATATATGAAGATGGATTTAGATCATGTTTAATGTACTTTATATGATTGATAGATATGCAACAGTAGATATATACATGCAGTACAGCCGTCTTAAGATGCTAGGTTTTTGATTTGATGGGTGCTAATTGTAGTGTGCTTATAGGGAATTTCCGAAATATGATTAAAACCATAGGTTATGGTTGAAATTACCGTAAAATGGCGCATATTACTAACTTGGGACATCGGTGGTTTGGATTTGCGATCAATATTATCATTTAAAGAATGCTTCAACTTAAATAAGTATCACGGGTATTCATTTGGTAGAGTTATTAGTGTATGAATTTACCAATAACAAAGTACACCATTTCTTATTTTATCTAAAGACACTCGTCTACTTGTAGGACCCGAACGCCGTAATATTTGCGAATTCAAAGATACTCGCTGGCTACAGAAATCTGTGTAATGGCTATAAAAAATGCAGTTTTGCCTTTTTTCTGAAATGTATTGGAGTTATTTATTATTATGACAAATGATGGTATGTTTTTAAAAATTTTGGCGTAAAATGTATTACGTCACAGGCGTGTTTGAATAATGTTTCATCTCGACAAAGTGCTAAGTCATTTGTTGGGGCAAGTGGTCCGAAGAGGTATGGGGCAACTGGTCCGCCTGTAAAAACTTTAAGAAACAAAAAAAATAGGAAAAAGTATACTTTTGGTCCCAGATACTGTATACCAGTATCATCCAATACTGGAACAAAATGGTTGCCAGTATCGCGCAATACAGGTACGATTTTACTGTTCTACGGTTTTTATGTTCCACTATCGGGCAATGCTGGTACACAATGTTATACCTGTGATTTGTTCCAGTATTGAACAATACTGGTAAATACCAATATCGAACAATACTGGTGTTCCGTACAGTACATTTTCCCCATAAACTTGTATACGTTCAATTACGACCAACTGATTGTGCGTACATAAATAACTGCCCTTGGATTGGATCAAGTATTGTCTAGAAGTTTATCAGTGTTTTCAAATTTTAAACGTAGACCATTCTTCGAGGAGATGCACCGGTAACCGTTTCGTTGATATTGGCATTATGATAAACACAAGAGTAATTTAAATCAAACCCGCTAAAGTTGTATACTATTTTGATAACGTTGAATACAATAAATTATGGATAAATATTTAATAATAACTCAATGTTACCATGGTAACCAGATACAGCGTAGTTTTCACAATTACTTTCCCAGCTCAAACTTCATCTATATTAAGTGATTGCTATTTATACAAAGAATATTTGAAGGTTTTATACGTATTTCTTTATTGTTATCATAATATGTATGCTTCATCCTCCAACATTACGAGACTATTCATGCGAAATACCGTATCTATCTCCTAGCTATAAATCAACGTTTGCGAGAATATTGTATTGGTCTGCTCGTATAACTATACGGTTTCTTTATTTTCCAATCTCCATCATCATTGTGTAAGACAAACTTTAAATTACCAGATATTTTATATAAATTACGTTAATATCGGTTGAGACATCCTGTACATGGCCATGCGTTTTGAACTGGGCCTGCAAAAAGGTGGAGTTGTGACATCGGCACATCAAAAATGACATTGTCTATTCAATTTCTTGTATAAAGATACCACCTACATAGCTAAATTTGGTATCAAAATAAAGCTCTTATGCAGGGCAAGAAGATAAAAGTATTAGCATGTGTTAACATTTTATCATTTTTTGTTAATTAATGGCTAATTAACCAACATCAGGGGTGGAGGAGAGTCCGGCGCAGGAGAGTCCGGCGCAGCAAATTTGGCATCTACAGTACAGTTCAGTGCAATTGAGTTAAATCATGTTTATGGAATGAAATTGTTGCATCTAAGTACATAAACTCTGGTAAATAAACTGATTTGAATAATTTAGATGTTTAATAATGGGTAATCACCTTAATTAATAAAGAATTAATCAATAATTACAGACCCGCAATGCATTGAAGAACTACATGTGTATGACTGGATGGATATGTACCGACGCAGCGTCTTTTACCAGCACATACGGTTAGGCAAAGTGATCATGGTATGGGATGCATGAGTGATTCTATTGAGGAAATAATGTGATCAATACAAAGTATGAACCTTTGTCTTTCAAACAATACACTTTTGGATTGTTAGATACCTTTGGTTATGTAACGTCATTAACATAAACACAATAGGTTTCAGACACTGACTGAAATCTGCCAATTATTTGGCTGGATATGTAATATGTTGAATATGGGTTGATTGATACATTTGCAGTGCAAGCATAAAAACAGATAACACTTGGCACATAGTTAGAATACACACTTATCTCTGTTTGACACTCTTTTTTAGATCTGAATGCCCTAATACGAACAAGAAGGGACCATCTCAAATACGCTTTTATTTAGCAAAATCCACAATAATATACCTTAGAAAACAACAAAGGATAAAGAACAATAGAGGGATTATAATTTAATAAATTGTTGTGGGATGTAAAGCAATAATAGTGGGGATTTCAAAAGGAGCTGTTCATAAAATTTCCTCAAACCATTGAAATTATATGACGATTACTTACACAATACATATCTAGTAGCTCTAAAGATAACAGTAATAAGAGAGGTTGTGGCAGCCATCTTTGATTGATACATTCCTGTATATCTTCATTTTGACTATCACAATATGTTTACACATTGATTTAAACATTTTTCATTATTTCTGATTAGAATTTGAAGGCACAGTAAGCTTTTATCTGGTAAATTTCATGATTTAGCCATTTTGGGCCCGTTTCAAAATTATCTGCCGTCTGCGCATGCGCATTTTTTCTGCAGGTTTCATGCGAATAAGTTCAGATAATTAGTTAACTATCATATGGAATCTTCCAAACTGGTTAATTGCTTGAATTTTTCCTAAATTGTTTGATTTTCCGCCATATTAGTGATTCACTGACTGGGCATTTTTAAATAAAAATTAGCTATTTGAAATACTGATATTTGTATACCTTTTATTCAATTGCTTCTCCTTACTTTTTCCTCTTATACTACACATTCCAAATTACACAGGGATTAAGGTTATTGTCTTTAGTATCATATTTATGCGAGAAAAAAAATCGGGATTTACCTGCTTCTGATGTCATGTTATGCAATCTTCTTATCACGTGTTTCATAAAAACAATTCAAATTTCCCGCCAAATAACTGATTTAGCAGTGTCCCAAGTGTACTTACTTTGAGACAGTGCTATGACGTCATAGTTCACATTTAAAAATCCAAAAGTGTATTGTTTGAAAGACAAAGGTTCATACTTTGTATTGATCACATTATCCCCTCAATAGAATCACTCATGCATCCCATACCATGATCACTTTCATTATTTATTGACTGCCCCTCATATGTCAGATTTTTTTCTTCGCAAAATGACATTTTTTCCAGCCCGGTGCAAAATACTGTAAACATTACCTAGATATAGAAAGTTATATATGCTTGGAAAGCTTTAACTGTCAGGAATTCAAATCTGCAATAATTAACCTTGTAGGGTATGCAGAATTTTTTTCATATTTTTTTTTTCTCAGCAGATTTTTTTCATAAATTGTTGACCTTTTCAAATTCATAACCTTCTAGGGGTTCATCCTATGTTAATTTTAAGTGCATTTTTGAACTCCTAAGACAATTTTAATCAAGAAAATGTATACTTTTGTGGGGGTATTGCCTAGTATAGAAAAGTTATCGCCATTCAAATGAAAATACACGCGATATTCACCAATTTTAAGTTCGTCACACGAGACCGGCCCAACTTAAAACGCATGGCCACATGCTGTTCATGTTTATCAATATAGTAATACACAGTTACAATTTTGAATGCATAGAAAAAGTATAACAAATGAGTCAGATTTATAGAAAATCAAGTTTCTCTTCAAACGCTAGACAGCGTATCATTGCATTACAGGGTGTCCCTAAAAAAGTGTGCATGTGTTCCACGTCATTGCCCTGATTGAGTATACAGTAGTTGCCTGTAAACTTTATACAATTAAAGACACATTTAGTTGGCTTTCCGATGCCGTTTATTTGGTTGTGTTTAATTTTCTCAATCTACAGTCAGTAACGAGTACACAAAATCGGGCATGTGCCATTTTTAGAAAAATATGATTTTTGTGGAATGTGTCATTGTCATCATTCATCATTAAACATTTGAAATTGACATCTACATATACTAAACACAATCAAATTAACGGCATTTGATTGCTAACCAAATTATCTTTTAGATTATATTAATATTATAGGCACATACTGAGTATAATCAATGAGGGCAATGACATAGGAACACGTGCACCCTTTTGGGGGGACACCCTGCATACTACTCAGTAAGAAGTTTAAACTATACACATTACTTGCTTAGTTAGGATATCAACATATTTGACTATACTTGTTTAAGGTATTGAAAATACTGATACTGCTTGTTTAGGGTATGTAAATTACTTGTTTAGGGTGGGGAGGGCTTTTTCACATTAATGCAGTTACGTCGTACCTATTTAGGGTCCTTGGACGCGCCTAAGGACCCGATCCCCTTGTAATGACCACTGAGTACCCCGTGCACCCGATAGAGGTCCAAATCCAGGTCGCAAATCATGGGTGGTGTTCACGGTTATTCGTGCTAGACATGATTCAAATTGGGTATAAGCCATATTTGGTGATTTAGATATGAATCAAACAGTAAAAATACTTTAAAAAGTGTCCTCTTTTCACATTTTATTCATGACGTGCTGTATAATTTAAAACACAATCCGTCTTCGACAATATACGTTTCTTCTTATTATAGATTTACGTTTAAATCGTATTGCAGAAGAAATGATTTTAAATTAATTAATATTCTAGAAACACATCTTTACTCGAGTGTGGTGTTGGTTGGTGGGGGTGGCGTGGGTGGCGGTGAAAGTAGGTGGAGGTTGCCACAATCATACGACATTGACACTTTTGGATAATGGACTCGATGACATGTTGGTAGAACCCTTGAAAAAATGAAATAACTTTGCTATATATGACAGTCTCATGAAATGTTTCCCAATTGTAATTTTTGAATCTCCGCTACAGAATCATAGTCAATTTGCAGATGACACAACTTTAATTCTGGATGGTTCCAAAACATCAATCTCAAATGCTATTAAGACTATTAAGAAATGTGGTCTGATTTCCGGGCTGAAGATTAATGTTTCCAAATCAACCTTTCTAAATATCGGTGCGTTGCGTAATTGTGATGAGAATTTGTTTCTGATAGTAATTATAGGTGGACAAAAGGCCCAGTAAAATGTCTTGGCATCAATATCTCATTGAACAAGAACGAGGAGTTATGTGATCTGAATTTCAATCCCCAACTAGATAAGCTGCCGAATACTCTTCGTATTTGGTCCCAGAGTGACTTAACTCCATTTGGCAGAGTAATGATTATTAAGACTTTGGCTATCTCCCAAAGGACATTCTTATTCTCTATTTTACCCAACCCAACCAATACATTTATTTAAAAATTAGAGCAGATGCTTTTTAAATTTGTCTGGAAAGGCAAACCAGACCAAATTATAAGAGATACTATTTAAAATAGTAAAGAGGAGGGTGGTCTTAAAATGACAAATATTAACCACTTCATTGATGCTCTAAAAATTGCTTGGGTGAAAAGGGTATCTCGACAATGATAACAATGGGAAATGGAAAATTTTGTTTAGAAGGGAGATTGATAAGGTTGCCAATGATAAGTGGATATGGTTGTGCAAACCCAAAAAAGAATACAGATTTCAAGTATGGCAATCTTGGCAATACCTTTATTTCCTTAGAGATGTATTGAATGCTTGGTTTAATTTGAGAATGAAATGTGATGATACAAATGAAGAGCTATGTTCCAAAAGGGATCAACTCCATATAAGTGAAATAGGAGAAAATGAACGTTTTTTAAATTAAGGATGTTGCACTTCTTTGATTATACTAATTTTCTGCCATATGAAAGATACCATACGTGTAAGCTTAAAAACAGGTTTGATTTCATTTTTTGATTTTCACTGTATTTCCTACGTCATTCTTTATTTTCGGAAACTAGTGGAGTTGATCCCTTTTGGAACATAAATGTTCTTCTGACTAAAATCGGTATTAAAGATAATGACAGGTGCTCTTTTTGTAATGATAAGCAGGAGGTCATGAAGCATCTAATGTGGACATGTAAGATTACATCCTTAATATGAAAGGATCTATAGTTGGCTCATAGTTATGTAGTTGTTTTGAAAGTTGATGCCAATGATACGTACTGGGAAATGTGTTTTGGTTACCATGACCACAAACACTCAATGTTTTTGAATATGGTATTGTTACTGGCAAAAAGGTATATTTGCAAATGCAGACTGCAAGAACGTAAACCAGTTTTTCTTGATTTTAAAGGTTACATCATACACTCTGAGAAAATAGAGAACAGTATTGCAGCTAAAAACGGCAAACTGAATATCCATGAAAAAGTGGGAACCAACATATTACAGGAACCCACTTTATTTGTTGCAGTTCAATATGTGTTGGTTAAAATGAATGTCCATCGTTGCGTAGTACGGGGTGCTGCCACTTCGGAATATTTTCAATCAGATAACAGTTTCAGTTTCAGTTTCAGTTTTATTTACCAATAATACATATACAATAATCAGAGCATAGCTAGCAAATATATTTGGCCACCCTTAATAAATCATTTAAACGTAACAAATTCGGATGCATGTCGTCAGAGGCATGGACATTAGTGTATACTGATGATGTACACATTACGAAATAAAATGTTATAATAATATTATTACATACGGTGATTTATAACGCAAAGTAATGGGGGAAATCCAAGAACAAACAAAAATGTGATAACGAAATATGAATTGAATTCGCTGGCAGATTGCCTCAAGAAAATACATTGAAAGGCATTGGTGGTAACTTATTATAAAAAATATTACATGCCTGGGAATTTGATAGTAAGCAAATATTTACTTCTCAAGAGGGAAATGGTGCAAAATAGCTCCCCGAGGTGACTGGAGACCGTGGGCCTACTATTTTCCCGAGAGGTCGAGGGAAAATAGTAGGCCCACGGTCTCCAATTACCGAGGGGGGCTATATATGCACAATTTCCCGAATATAGAGCAGTAAATATTTGTTTTATATCACACATAAAAATCTTCCATTTGATAAACAAAAGATAACACTCACGTGATAAATCCTTATTAAAACATCCTTGTTCATCTGTTTCCAACTAATTAATGTTCCAACACAAATGCTCCAATTTCTAAACGCTAAACCGTGAAAAAGTTCGAATTTTGTTGCTCTCTTTGAACTCGATTCCGTCCAGACCATACCGGATCGCCTGCATGGATTTCTTTTGGTACAGCTCGCCATTCTGTTGACGAAGACTAGCGAAGAAATTGCCCAGGAATAAATCCAGGTAGGCCACTATGGCTAGGCCTAAATCCATCTGCGCTTTTTCTCCCACAAATTTCTCGAACTGTTCCATCCGATTGACAGCCCCGGTTGACAGCATTTTTGATCTGATTTTTGGTATTAGCACTGTCTACATCATCGATTAGTTGCTCCAATGCATCTTCATCTACTACCTCAAACCCAAAATGTCTCCATTTTGGTGATAAACAAAACAAAAAAATAGTTCGACACGAAACAAGTAAACACAAAAGCAGACGACACGGAACTGATCGATGACACAAATGAGTCAAGGTCAAATCAATTGACCGCAATCTGTAGACCACGAGCGATCTTTTTTTTTCGTACATGATCCATATAAAATTCACTTTATTCCGATTTAATACGGAATAAAGCAAAATTTACTGAATAAAATGATATTTTGAACAAATCAACTGATTTAACTAGGATCATGTACGAACAAAAAAATCGCGGACCGCGATCGCGAGCCAGGGAAAAAGTTCCCATAAAAAGGTACTATTTCCCTCGCAGCTCATCACAGGGAAATAGTACTTTTTTATGGGAACTTTTTTCCCTCCAGTGAAATAGTAGGGAAATAGTTCAAATAGTTCAGGTCACGTGATATCGTTTCCGCCAATCAAATGACAGGAATATTTGTATATATATGTGATATAATACAAACTATAGATGGGGTGACTGTGTATCAACAAAAGCAACGGTCGAAGGGTAGGGGGGGGGGGGTACCGCGCCATTTTGTCCCGAAGCAATGGTTATGACGTCATATTTTTGTCGATTTTCAGAACTCTTGTATTGGATTTACGTGCAAAAAATATGCCCTTGGCATCATACTTTCCCAGGTGTGCAGTTCATTTTAAATTTCAAATGTTCTAAAATGGATGGTTTTCTAAACAATTCGAGAAGAAAAATCGAACTGCACACCTCAGAATTGCAAAAAAAGCATAAAACAAGTCAACTTTTTTGTGCCTTTGAACAGAGTGGCGGCCGGGATTGTAGAATTTGACACAGTGCATTAACCCATGACCGATGATATAAATACATTATTTGCGTTACATTTTTTCAATTAGCACGGTTAGTGTAGTGGATGGAAAGTCGGCATGAGGAGCCAGAGGTTGTGGGTTCGAGCCCCATTAGGAGCACTTTTTGTTTTATATGCTGGATTTGCTTAGCATCGTCTGTATGCTTGCCCACGCGGACACCACACTGCTGGCGGTAACCGTATCAGTTACGCAATTTTTTTCTCTCGAAAATGTCAAAAAAAATTACCGTTCTTTTAAAAATAAGAATTATAATCAAATTACAAACACATTTTGTGCGAGAGCAACACACACATTTGGCAAAAATGGCACAATAAAAATCCGTTCGTTATAAATAAATGGACATGGTTAAATAATAAAACTATCACAATTACAGCCGTAAATCTCTGTGGCGTGCGTAGGTTGGCCATGTCGTTGGCAATCGGAAATCACGGTTTCGAATATTCCCATTATTTTTCTATTTTTTAAACTTGATGGTATATTAATGTAACATCATTGCTATGTCAATTTTTATCAATTATAAATGCCGCCCATGCGTTTATAGTTTTCTTTTTATTTATTTATCTATCATAAATGTATCCTTGATTTATTTAACTTTGTATCTAAACAATTAAAATGCGTAAACAATTATATTATTGCTCGATAAATAGAGTGATTTAACTTGAGTTCAGTTTGATAATATGATAGCCGCAAAACTTGTTGTAAAACCATTTTACCAGTGTGTCCAACAATTTCTCCTTTGCACACTTTGGTAATACATTCAGAGATGTCACTTTTAGTTTGTTATAGCTAGGCTCAATTATAAGCAGGTTTGCGACCGGGTTTGCGACCGCTATAATTTTAGGCTGGTAACACAATCCCACAGTGCATTTCGTTAAAACAGTGTACATTATTTTTCCACGATACGTATCACGTGATAACCACGATCGATTTCGCAAAATATTGCAAAATGGCGCGGTACCCCAGCCCCCCCTAGTCGAAGGGATTGGACTGTCGATACATGCATGAGGGAACAGCACATGACCACAACATTGTCCGCTAGGCCTCATTGCTCTTTATAATGCTTTGGCGGGAGTTTTAAAAGCACGGGTCCTAAACAAAACAAGACGCGCGCGCACACCGCCGGGCAAAGAACAATGGCAACTGCCGACCAAATGGCCGGCATGACGTCACATGTCACCCCATCTATACAATGCTTTATTCAGTCATGGTATAGATTTAAGTTTTACAAAAAAAACTAGCTACTTCTGACCATGAAGCTAATACACAAGGAGAAAGTTCTTGTTACGCAACCGTAATTATGCAATTGTCCCATCAATTGAGCACCATTCCATTGATAATCTCGAATGTAATTGGATTGGCAAGATGGAAAATATTGAACGCTCTATACGTGCTTGGAAAATGCGTGGCCTCTCAATGACAGGTAGAAATTTGATTGTTAAAACACTGTTAGCATCACAATTGTCATACATTGCCTCTGTCATGGATATCCCTGATAAGATTATTATGAAACTCAATAACATGTTCTTCAAATTTATTTGGGGCAGAGAAGAAGCAGTCAAACGTAACACAGTGATTGCAGATTACGATAAAGGTGGTATAAACATGTTTCACACCAAACTATTTTTCGATTCACTAAAGCTGTCATGGATTAAGAAACTTAACAACTCAGATATTGCATGTTGGAAAAATATCCCATTGTATAAACAAGTTGGGTATTGGTATGAATATTTATAATTGTAACTGTACATTTAAGCAGCTTAACAACATGTGTCATATTATGTTAAAGGGATTACCTTCTTTTTACTATAAGCTATTTAAAATCTGGTTCGACACTAAGCAAGTTATCATCAAAGATTATATTGCATCATGTCATAATCAAGTTATATGGAATAATGATGTTATCCAATTGAAAAATAACACACTATTCTTCATAGACTGGATTAAGTCGGGAATTATTTTTGTGGGTGACCTATTTGACAATGATGGTTCTTTCTATTCCATTAACCACTTCCGTAATCGTCTTAAGGATAAGGGTGCCGTAATTTTGCAATATTACGCTCTCCGCAATGCGCTTCCCATTTATTGGAAATTAACAAAGACTCCTTTTGACAATGCCACAACTCCCGACAACAACGGAGAAAATGTTTATTTTAATTCAGTCCCTATTGATACCTGTGCAAACAAAAGTTTTAGGAAAGCCATGATTCACAATTTGTATGTTCCTCCTCTGTGTACACATTTCTGGCCACTTAGATTCCCCAATTGGTCACAGGTCACTAATAGGTATATCAAATAAGGTGGAGCCGTTTCAAAAAATCCTTAAAATCGTGATACGTGTCTCTATTTTAAATAGAAGTTGTCAAAAAAACATAACATTTTTGGTATCATATTAAAGGCAATTTATCCAGCTACCGAATAAAAAAGGATTAAAGCCACATGTTTAGCAACAGTGAAGTTATCAATCTAAACGTCGAGTGAGTCAAGGGTGGAGCCGGTGGATGAAGCGCCGGTGGATGAGGCGCCCATAGGTTTCTACACAAAATAGCGGAAAACTAGAACTTTTGAAATTGATGCAATTTTAAAAGTATACATAGGAAAGTATTCAAACTTCTCATATGTGTTAATAACATGTGCCTGCTACTCTGAATATTAATATTGAATTGTTATCTAGACATTCTCTACTAGAATATGATGTTCAATTCAGGGAGTGTTTTAATGTAAAAAATACACAGTTTTATTCATTTTATTGATTAAACAATGGCCAAATCGCAGTCTCTCTATTTCATTTGTGTGACTCTTCGATCCTTTTCTACCCTGGGTAGTAAAACATTTAACTAAAAAAGCCAGAAGTGTTTCTTCACAGAATTGTTCATAGATTTATGAAAAATTTCCTATTTAGACATATTTTGGACCACCCTGTATTCAAAATAAAAGGAACTTTAATGATATTCATGTAGTTCATTTTGATAACCATTTTCCTTTAAATTAAATAGTCCATGCTAACTAAATTTCATAGAATATTATATACAAACCTTCATTTTATGCATTGTTTCATCATAATTTTAGACACCCTGTACTTTTCCTGTGTAAATTTTGGGCAGGTGATTCTTAGCAAATTTGGTAGCACCTTCTGCGGTTGTTCTGATTTTGGTAACTATCTTCAGCTAAACCCTAATTGTACAAACTATCAAAATATTTTGTGAGGAGCAAAAACGATCAACTTTTTTATGTTCCACCCTGTAAAAATGTTACACACCCTGTATAATTTGATTCTTTTTTGCAAAAATGAAAAACCTTGAATCATAAGCTTTCCAACAAATATATAGTTGGTGGGTCATTAAGTATGTGAAACTTAAGTTTTGTCCCGTTTAATCAGAATAGGTGCATTTCTCAACATTATTAGAAGTGAAACATTTTTTTGGACCAGTTTGTGACTTCTGACCAATTACTCATTCAATTGGACTGACATTTGGCTCGCCACACCACTCAAGGGCGGAAATCCCGGGGGGGGGGGGGGGGGGGGATGGGGGATCACTTTTTGACCTGGGGGGGGATGGTCAATTTAATCATCCCCCCCCCCCCCCCTGATTTTTCACATCTACCAACAACAAAAAAGGAAAAAAGGGGGAAAAAAGAAAGAAAAAAAGGGAAAAAAGGAGAAAAAAAAGGAAAAAGAGAAAGAAAGGCGGGCAGGGAGGCATGCGAGGGACATAAGAACGTTTGGAGTTTATTGTACGTTGGTCAGGATACATACGCGTACGGTACGTTGACTAGAATCCATCTTTTGGAGGTAACTAATTAACTTTTTTCTGGCATAGGCCTATCTGCCTATTTAAAAAGCCAATAATGATCAGATATAAAGTGATTGTTTTTCAATAAAATATTGGTCAAAAGTACACACCAAATCGCACCAAATGGGTTCGAAAATTTAAAAAAAATCAAATTCTGAGCGGGGGGGGGGGGGGGCGGCACACCCCCTCAGAATCCCCCTGTTCAAGCTTTTAAACCATCTATACTAAAATCAAGAATATATCAGTATAAAAAATGCTCAACTTCTTTCGTGCATTGATAAAAAACAAAATATTTATTGAAAATGAAGCGATGGCTTTTCAATACAATATTGGTCAAAAGTATACACCAGATCGCACCAAATGTGTTTGAAAATTGAATTTTTTTCTACTTCTGAGGGAGGCACATCCCCCCTCAGACACCCCCCTGTTGGAGCTCTTAAACCATTTATACTCAAATCAAGAATATATCACTATCAGTATAAAAAAATGCTCAACTTCTTTCGTGCATTGATAAAAAACAAAATAATTATTGAAAATGAAGCGATGGCTTTTCAATACAATATTGGTCAAAAGTATACACCAGATCGCACCAAATGAGTTTGAAAATTGAATTTTTTTCTACTTCTAAGGGGGCACATCCCCCCTAAGACACCCCCCCTGTCCGAGCATAGCTCGGAGTGCGGTGCTGCGCACCGCATAGATGGTACCATCTCAATTTCATTTTTTGGGGGCCACACTTATCATCCCCCCACACCTAACAAGAAATTTCCGCCCCTGACCACAGTGCACCGATAGAGCGAAGTTGATCTCATTAAATTGGAAAATCCTCCACAATATTTATCCCACCAAACTACTTCTATGTAAGATGGGTAAGGTAGAGAATAATATTTGTCACACATGTAACGTGATTGACTATATCGACCATTTCTTTTTCAAATGTAATCTAGTTAAACAGCTATGGTCTTACGCTAGTCAAGTTATCTCGCGTAAATTATCAACATGCTTTGTATTGACCACTGAAATTGTTATATTGAACTATCACAATAATACTTATGACCATCACGATTTAAAATTTATTAACCTCATCATCGCCGTTGGGAAACTATGCATAAGCAAGTTTAGATACGGAAACCACCCAAATCTGTTATTCCTATTTGAAAACGAACTCTGTCTTCGTAGACTGATTTCTCTGTAATTACTATGTCATCATGTATATCAATTGCTGCTAGACACCAGGGTTACAATAAATACACGTACGCGAAATTTTTTATGTGAAGCGTGATTCCGCTGCAAACCAGAAATGCATTTAATAATTTATCATAATTAAATTCAACCAGGTATATAATACCTGAAGACTCCACTCCTCCACTTTTGACAAAGGGAGTTAATAGTCGAAACATTTTTAAAATGTATTTTATGATTTGAAATGCATAATCACCTGATTTATAAATGTGTCTATATTAACAGTTCATGGTGACACATATAATTGACAAGTGAAAACCAGACCATAATTGGTTAGTTGATAGTTTTCACATTTTAAAATGTACTTTGTGATTTAAACCATTAAATCATAACTCGAACTTTAAAGGTCACTCCATTCTATTGTGTCTGTAATTTTCAGTTCATAATGACACATAGAATAATATTGTGAAAAATCAGACGACACTTGGTCGTTTACGCTCAAACTTTAAAGGTCACTCCATTCTATTGTGTCTGTAATTTTCAGTTCATAATGACACATAGAATAATAATGTGAAAGATCAGACGACACTTGGTCGTTTACGCTCAATTGTTATCCGTCGATAAACAATTATAAAAATTCATTGCATGACATTCACATTAAAACCATTTAATGTATGTCCAAGAAAAGTTTAGGGCGATTGAATTTGACCAGGTATTTACCTGAGGAGGTTACAACCGAACATACTTTTCCCACCGCAATGGTACCAAGATAAACATCATTGCATTGACACCCAAAATCAAATCAGATAATGTCCAATGTCCAAGAAAAATGTAGGGCGATTTAATTTAACCAGGTAGTACCTGAGGGAGTTATAAACCGAACATAATTTTTCCCACCGCAATGGTAACCAAGATAAACTGTTTACTAAAAAAGCTTTATTAATAAACATCCATTTATCCAATATATATCTTGTTCTCTGAAAAGTAAATATGATATTGACCTAAAACAATTATGAAGTGACTCGGGTGATCAAAAAGTGTATACCAAACTGCCAAACAAGGACCTAATTAGGGGACTTGACCAATCCCCCCCCCCCCCCCCCCCCCCCCCCGCTGGAAGTACCTTAGAGCCTAAGATAGTGAACATAGCCAATTAAATTAAGAGGGGAAATTAAGAGGGGAAATACCCTTCACTTTTCCTTTTCACCCCTCACAAATGTTCTCAAAGAGTGAAAAATGTTGACAATTTCATTGCGTCACAGCCCAAAACTGCGCGTGCCCACGTTCTGACCTTCATTTTAGCTTTACACCATCGAGAAATAAACTCAGTGAAATTGTTGTAAAGATCAATGCCTGGGGAGACTAATTAAAATGTATCAGGGCCATCTGAGGTGACTGTCTCAAAATTCTTTTGCTTTAAATATTGTGCAACCCGACATACCTGTAAAGAGTCATCTGCTGGATAGAACACCTTTAAGGGGAAAAACGCTGTCAAAAATCATATATGGGGCAACGAACATATTGTTGGAGCCTGCAAAGAAAAATCAGCAAGAAGTGTCAAAAATGTGAACACATAAAATAATGCAAACCAATGTTATGCCCCTTTAAAGCCTAACAATATAAAGTCTCAGACCAAGCACTTCAGTGGATTATACGATGTGGCTTGATGCACATGTAATCGATTTTAAAAGCAGATTGTTGACAAAGTTGACAAAAACCCAACCGTTTGTTAATAATGATAAACTGTAATACTGAAACGCATAAAACCGCTACAATTATGTATAGCAAAAGCTATTAGTATTAGAGGAGACATTTCTTGGGCTCTCCTATTGCTCAAATACACAGTGATCGATTTAAGCAGATTGTTGACAAGAGTTGACGAAAAACCCAATCGTTCGTAACAATGATAAACTGTAATATTGAAATGCATGTGCAAAACTGCTACAATTATATGTATTGCAAAAGCTATAATATTAGGGGAGACATTCCATGGGCTCTCAACCCATTGCTCTAATACCTTTTGTTGATAAGCTGACGCATTGATGGTGTGTGAGAGGGGACATTACACAAATCATAACAAGATGAAGACCATCGAACTGATGCCTAAAGTTTTCGAAACATTGCTTTACAAATTACAGTAGTAGTGAAACCTGACCGCGAATTATCACCGTTGACAAGGTTATCAAGCGTACTTGACCGACTGTACACATGATCGATCGTACTATTAGTTTTATTGGTCGTACTCAAGGAATTAAAATTTGCCATCGATTGTTGTTGCTGTTGAACCTGTTGTAAATCTGAACCCGACAACCCGGGCCGACAACACCCTCCCAAAACTATTATGATCAGCATTGAGATTTTGATCATTATTTACGTTATTATAATTATTGAGTCACGATCGATTCTATCCCCAAAAATTATTTAAATTATTTAAAACATTCTCACCAGCTGTTCCCTGGATGGGTTGGTCCGTTCTGGGTTGGTAAGACCAGATTTCTTGACGGTTTGTCTTCCTTGCGACGATCACGAACCTGTCGAATTAGCAACTTGATGATTTCCATGGCGGCGATTATCACCTGATGAGATCGATGACACGGATGTGCTTGGTCACAGGAAAACGGCGTTGTCACGGACTCACGGAGACTGGCTTGTCGTTATACATATCAGCGGCTGCTGTTGTTGTGAACTGTTTGATTGCTCATCTGCGACGTCCAATTCCATGCGTAAAGTATCCTCTCGATCGATGTTTACATCCACAAATCTTCAAGTTCACGATTTTGTGTACGATTTTAACGGGGCACGGACATGACGGAGACGGTCGGTAGGTAGCAGGCGACTGAGCTTGGCTGTTAGTGTTATTAATATTGATGTCAGTTTGGCCGGTCCCGCTTATTGACGTGACGGGCGGAGATCGCCTTGCCCTGGCTTGCGATCTTGTCTGCCGATCTTGGGTATAATTCATGCCTTGATCAGCTGCTTTTCATATTGGCGTGAATTCAATTTTAATTTTAAGCTCAAAATATCATTAAAATACTCACGAAAAGAAACAAAACTCAGAAGATGTGATGATAGCATATGCAATCGAAGAACGAACAAACAAAGGTTTTAAAACCTATTGATGTATAAATGTAGAAGGGTTGAAAACACCAATCTCTGATCTCCGAATGATATCTCCGATGAATTTTTATTTGATCCTTCTGGTTTGCAAACAGAATACGATATGACCCGCCGAGGAAACAAGGAGAAAGGGGCCAAACCGGACGAGATATGCATGACTGAAACACAAAGCAAATTTCGCGGGCTGGCGAATCCCGACTCGGGATTGGTTTAAAAACGTGAACCACGCCCGTCTGCAAAGGCCGTAAAACAAAAACGTGCCGGCAACCCTAGTGCATGAGCAATTCAGAATTATTTAGACGAGCAAAACAATTCGTTTATTATGTCGGGTTTTTTTAAATCGATTGCCACATTGTACATACTTGCTATTATTATATTATATTATTTTGTAAATATTGATGTTATTGTATAAATGTATTGTGTATCATAGAATAAAGAATTTAAATAAATTTTAAAAAAAAATCAATTGCGCACATCTCTTCTTTGAGACGATGATAATCACCGCCAAAGTTGCCAGCCAATTTAATTGGATTTTCAATCCAGTAAATTCGTGACACATTATGTGGCCAATTTTAAACATTATCATAATACTTGGTTCATATTGGGAGCCGAATGTGCGTACGAACATTGCTTTCTCTCCCTAAACACACACTCCGGTGCCAAGAACAATGTATTCTGAATATACTGAAAAATAAAATAATTTTGTCAAGTTGACTAAATATTTGATTTTACATTGAATTTATATTATTTATTTTATTATTCTGGTGTACAAAGACATGTATGGTTTTTAAGTAATTGTATGAATGCTTTTTAAGTGTGCCCGGATTTGCCAATTTATGGAGACACTTTTCAATGTAAAAATTGCATAAAAATTGCGATACAGATTTCCATATTTTAGCTCCTTTACACCGCTGCAAATGATCAAATCACCTGTATTAATTAATATTGAAGCCCTGGATCTATAATATTGTGTTCACAGTGGAATTGTTGCCTGAAATGTCCATAAAATAGCAAATTTAAAACTCATTTTCATCCTTGCACAAAGTAAATGAATTTATGATATAAAATACATAACAGTATATGAGAAGATTAAAAACCCGGTTTGGCACAGATGACACAATGTCACAGGCAAAAAAGTAAATGAATTTATGATATAAAATACATAATAGTATATGAAAAGAATAAAAACCCGGTTTGGCACAGATGACACAATGTCACAGGAGAAAAAGTAAATGAATTTATGATATAAAAGACATAATGGTATATGAAAAGAATGAAACCCTGTTTGACACAGAAGACACAATGTCACAGGCAAAAAAGTAAATGAATTTATGATATAAAATACATAATAGTATATGAGAAGAATTAAAACCCGGTTTGGCACAGATGACACAATGTCACAGGCGAAAAATTAAATGAATTTATGATATAAAAGACATAATGGTATATATATGAAAAGAATGAAACCCGGTTTGACACAGATGACACAATGTCACAGGCAAAAAAGTAAATTAATTTATGATATAAAATACATAATAGTATATGAGAAGAATAAAAACGTAATGAATTTATGATATAAAAGACATAATAGTATATGAGAAGAATAAAACCCGGTTTGACACAGATGACACAATGTCACAGGAAAAAAAGTAAATGAATTTATGATATAAAATACAGAATAGTATATATATGAGAAGAATAAAACCCGGTTTGGCACAGATAACACAATGTCACAGGAGAAAAAGTAAACGAATTTATGATATAAAAGACATAATGGTATGTGAAAAGAATGAAACCCGGTTTGACACAGAAGACACAATGTCACAGGCAAAAAAGTAAATGAATTTATGATAAAAAAAGATAATAGTATATGAGAAGAGTAAAACCCGGTTTGGCACAGATGACACAATGTCACAGGCGAAAAAGTAAATGAATTTATGATATAAAAGACATAATGGTATATGAAAAGAATGAAACCCGGTTTGACACAAAAGACACAATGTCACAGGCGAAAAAGTAAATTAATTTATGATATAAAAGACATAATAGTATATGAGAAGAATAAAACCCGGTTTGGCACAGATGACACAATGTCACAAGAGAAAAAGTAAATGAATTTATGATATAAAAGACATAATGGTATATGAAAAGAATGAAACCCGGTTTGACACAGAAGACACAATGTCACAGGCCAAAAAGTAAATGAATTTATGATATAAAATACATAATAGTATATGAGAAGAATTAAAACCCGGTTTGGCACAAAAGACACAATGTCACAGGCAAAAAGTAAATGAATTTATGATATAAAATACATAATAGTATATGAGAAGAAATAAAACCCGGTTTGGCACAGATGACACAATGTCACAGGAGAAAAAGTAAATGAATTTATGATATAAAAGACATAATGGTATATGAAAAGAATGAAACCCGGTTTGACACAGATGACACAATGTCACAGGCAAAAGAGTAAATGAATATGATATAAAATACATAATAGTATATGAGAAGAATAAAACCCGGGTTGGCACAGATGACACAATGTCACAGGAGAAAAAGTAAATGAATTTATGATATAAAAGACATAATGGTATATGAAAAGAATGAAACCCGGTTTGACACAAAAGACACAATGTCACAGGCAAAAAAGTAAATGAATTCTTAATATATAAAATACATAAAAGTATATGAGAAGAATTAAAACCCGGTTTGGCACAGATGACACAATGTCACAGGCGAAAAAGTAAATGAATTTATGATATAAAAGACATAATAGTATATGAGAAGAATAAAACCCGGTTTGGCACAGATGACACAATGTCACTGGAGAAAAAGTAAATGAATTTATGATATAAAAGACATAATAGTATATGAAAAGAATGAAACCCGGTTTGACACAGAAGACACAATGTCACAGGCAAAGAAGTAAATGAATTTATGATATAAAATACATAATAGTATATGAGAAGAGTAAAACCCGGTTTGGCACAGATGACACAATGTCACAAGCGAAAAAGTAAATGAATTTATGATATAAAAGACATAATGGTATATGAAAAGAATGAAACCCGGTTTGACACAAAAGACACAATGTCACAGGCAAAAAAGTAAATGAATTTATGATATAAAATACATAATAGTATATGAGAAGAATTAAAACCCGGTTTGGCACAGAAGACACAATGTCACAGGCAAAAAAGTAAATGAATTTATGATATAAAAGACATATTGGTATATGAAAAGAATGAGTCATGAAAATGTGTCACAGGACATAATAGTATATGAATTTAATTAACCCGGTTTGACACAGATGACACAATGTCGCAGGCGAAAATGTAATTAAATGTATGATATAAAGGCATAATAGTATGATATCATAAGACATAATAGTATATATAATGAATTAAACTCACCGTGTCACAGATGACACAATGTATTTATTTCGTGCTATTTTGATGTTCGTGCTATATTGATGTATATTTATGTATTATATTTCGTGCTATATATATATATATATATATATATATATATATATATGTTATTTCGTGCGATATTACATGAAGGAGTAACCTATAGATGTGACGAAATCATAGCGAAAGCTTTATGGAGGAATGTATACAAATACTGCTTAGTTTCAAGTCAACATGATCTGTCAACCGGAGGAAATGTGCTATCAAAACCTTCTATTGCCAGGAGTAGGTGTTAGTAGCACTTTGACCACCGTTTAACAATCAGGCTGCGTCGCATGTGTGAGAGCGCAAAGAGTTCGAGCGTAGTGGAGTATGCTCGGCGTTTAACGGTCTCCAGATCACCGAGAGACCATATAGAGAAGAACATAGTTGTTTTATATAACGTTTGAACATTAGAGTGTAATGTTGATGAAAACATAAAATGAAACATGAAAAAGACCGTAAAATAATACGCTAGTCAATTATTGACAAAAATAAGCTTACTACATCGAGTCGCCGAGAAAACTCGCTCATGCTAAACTCAATTCATCGATAGAGGCCTAGGTCTTGCAATAAGGTGGATTGCCAACAAATAAGTATTCATCAGTCGGAATAAAATGTGCTGACCTTTTTTTACATTTAGCCGTAAACTATAATAATGTGTGGTATCTGCGCAGACGACATGTTTACGTTTTAAGTAATATGCCTCTTTTCCCGTTGTGCACTGAGTGGACAGCCGAACGTCAGACACATACGGCGGTGGAATACATTTATTGTTTACACCGGATAGGGCCTACTACTAGATTTGTAGAAATCACGAAGAAAGCTTTATGAAGGAATCTATGGTGAAAATACTACTTAGTTTCACGTCAACTATGGGATCGGATGGTGATCTGTCAACCGGGGAAAATGTGCTACCAAAACCTAGTGCTATTGCCAGAAGTAGGTTTTGGTAGCACTTTTTGGACCGCCTGTGAACATTGGACCGTCGGTAATATGGTAGAAATATCCAATGTCAAGTGACGTGGTATCAACCAATAAAGGTTAATGAAATTATGCCAATATGTTCGTGCGTTATATAAATACCAACATTCAATGCATAATGGAGCAATCCAAATTTGACCGAGTGGTATAATGTTACTATTACACAAACCACCCCATACAATGTACATACATTATAATATGACATTAATGATATAAAAAAATGGTAATAATTCTCACAATGTCTCATTTGACACATCGACCAATCGGCAGGTAGTTCTCATATCATTTGCCAAATGTCATTGCCGTGAGAAAAATTACCTAATGTCAAATTTCAGCAGGCTTTTCTCTGACCTACATGTAGGTCAGATGTTATTCCTTTTTTACTAGCGTATTTCAAAATGTTAAGAGGCCACATCACATCACACCTATACTATGCAGAGCAATTGGCCTCTGTATATATGTACTAACCCTAACCTCCTAAGTCACATTTTGAAGATTTTATTTTTCAACGACAAAAACGCGGACAAAAAAAGTGGCGCCGCCACCGGGCTCGAACCCACAACCTTTCGGTTGCCAGGCGAACGCTCTTCCAGTGCGCCACGGGGGCCAACCATACTCGGGCCAATGTATTGGCCCGACTATGTAGCCTGGGGCCATTATTTCATCGAAAAAGTGCCACATCAGCTGGCACAGACAGACTTTACCGTGCACATTTGCGGCATTGAGGATGGTTAGGGCTAATATAGGACTAAATGACTAAGTGATTACTGAAACATAGTTAACACTTTCCACGCTGTTAGGCGACATTCCAAAAGTTCACAACATGTTTCAAACATGTCAAAATTATTAAATGTCATTGCCGTAATTGAAATCACCATGATCAATGCATTGAAATAAGTACAAATACGCCCAGTATGGGTTCATTTATCCTTGAGATAGGCCTTGGAAGTGGGGAAAGGTTTTTGGAATATCTGTTTGTATATGGTAACATTAATAGCCTAGTGGTAAGTGTTAACTTCAATTCGATATGTAAAACGACTATATAATACATCGACTGGTTTTATATCAGGTGATGGATAAAGAGTAATAGTTACCATAGCATACATACGTCATCGTCGCTATTCTTTCAAAACCTCGTATCTCCAGCTTTCCTCAAAATCGATGGTAATGTTTTTATTTGCCACAGCCAATCAGAAGGCAGATTTTTTTTTTGCTTTTTCAGCCCCTGTGTTTCAGAACCTCGTATGTATATGAGGTTTTGAAACACAGGTGCTGACCATGTGCTGAGGGGAAACTTCCAACATTCTTGATATTTCGCAGCAAATTTGTGGACTACAGGTGAGATTTAATTGCAAATGGATTGAATTGATATACGGACTGATTAAATGACGAAATAACGATATTATTCTTTCAAAACCTCGTATCTCCAACTTTCTTTTTTTCATCCTCCTGCAATTTTTTTTTTGAGATACGAGGTTCGAAAGAATAGCGACATACTATAACGTGCACTATATAAATGTCCCCTATATTTTATTGACAGTAATATACACCGCCAAAATGAAAGTCCACACTCATTCGAGCGGTTATGACTTAATTTGATTTTTGTTGACATTTCAATTGATTTGTGTAGCTATATTTTAATTCCTTATTTGCCACCAAAGATTAATAAAGATTTCTAATTTTAAAATCATTTATGATTACGCTTAAATGCATTATATGCACAAGGATCTCGACTCTCTTGCATAACTTCCTTTGTTTTGCTGTGTTTATGTTTCTTACAGTGCTCTCTGTGATGTAACCATGTGTCCGTAGGGTAGCAACCAAAAGCATTATCGTAACTGCTTTGTAGGCGAAATGGATTGATGCTATTTAACATATTTAAATATCTCCAAAAGTACAGAACAAATCCATATGTTGACGCAGTCAATAATACGAATTCCTCACTAATTACCTCGACCTCTTTATCGTCACCCTGCTACGATAACTGTATAACTCGTTTTATTCTAGTTTTGCGTAAACACAAACACAACACAGACTAACATATTTCAAGCATAACAATAAACATGTTTACTAACCCATTTGAAGAAAAAAACACCTTTGTTTTGACATCTATATAGCTTTGAACCTCTAACGTGTCATCAGTTTGATTGGTTGATGACTGAGACACGTAATATAACAGCAAATGAACATGACCATGGAGTTGTGACTAACAATGAGAATTAGGTAGTTATCATATTAAAGTGACGACATGATATACCAAAATGTTGCCTACGTTTGTATAATTTGACAACTACCGTGTATTGTGAAACATTCATTTTTTATACACATCGATCTAAACTTAAACAATTGCAAATATGTATAAACTTCAATCCAAAGAAGGTTTCTTGTGCAGTACAGCATGCTCAGCGTCGCCACAAAGTACTAGCAGGGCTTTCCCCAAAAAACAAACAGTGCCGAACAGGTGTTAAAGTAATTTTAGTTACAGGTCGTCTGACATCTATCTAATTGCTACACGTATGAAAAAACTTGAAACCCAACAACAATTTACATATGTGTTATTTAAAAACAATTGTCTTTAAGAAAAACAAGATAAGACTGAATTGAAGTCACATCATTTGTGCTACTTGCAGGAGGATTTTTTTAATAACCTCGTTTAACCACATTATAACCATTTCATTGCACTGTAATATCAATGGGAATCAGCAGACACTGGTGACAGAAAACAGTGGTCACGTGTTGAAAGTGAAGCTTGCTGGTACTGCTCAAGTAATCTTCTTTGACTTCAATCCAACCATAAATTCATAAACCTATGGCGCATACATTTTTAAATGTTACATATAAAGTTGGGTGTACTAGAGCTTTCAATACTGTCAGACGGTGATACAAGAAGGAAATATTCGAATATTTGTATTCGAGCTACAATACAAATGTGACGCGATCAAGAGGAATGAGTCGGATGTCGGGGAATTCCAAATTGAGATATGGCCAATTCAAAATGGCGGCTTACATAAGTTTTGATGGAAATTCATGTATACAATTTGACATAACTTTGGAACAAAACGTCGTATCGACATGGGGTTTTCAGTTTCTGAAAGCTCTAGTGTCTTCTTTAAAACTGTATTAAAAACTCATTTTCGACCAGGGTCGACATCCGACTCATTCCTCTTGATCGCGTCACAAATGTGCTTTGATCTTGGCTAATCCAAAATCAATAACTGGTACCAAAAATCTATTAAAGACATACATTAAATGAGCAAATTTCTTCTCCGTAATTTGATACCTTATTGGTACATTGATACTTTTAGAGTTATGATGATTTCAATATCCACGACTAACGACATAATAGTTGCATTAAAATTGGTTTCCTATGGGATATCATTGATTTGCATTGTCTACTGTGTGCTATCTGAAGCAGTCGGGTATCTGGATGAATGGGTAACGGGCATCGACAGGAGTTTGTGCACATACATTTTGACTGCGTTATCACACACTAAACAAGGATATCCCATAATAACCTAAATGTTAGTGCAATTTTCTTTTTGGGTAGTTGTGGTCATTGAAACCATCTTAGCTTCAAGACTACTCCATTAAATGTATATCTCAGATTTTCGTACTGATTTTTTGTTTTTGTTTTTGGGATTAGCCATCATCAAAGCACCTGGACCGCGATTTGTTGTGTTTAAAGTGTATAACGTTGGGTTTCGATTGATTAAACCATCCTAAATACTATACTTGTCTTGCTGGTCAGTGATTTGACGCCATTGTCATATCTTAGCTGAAACCAAATTGTGATGTATGCGAAACGACACGAATACGATTTTTTAGATTAGCTAAATAATAACTGCGACTTCTGACCAGCTGTAATGGTTCAATGACGTCAACATGGTACGACCAACGACAAACAAAAAAACGTTCACTGCCTTGAAATGTTTGGTTATAAATAAATATTTACACGGTTTTCTCATAAGAAATAATATGTTCGAATAAGTGCGAATTTGATGTTGGAACTTGACGTATGTGTTTCACGAGTAATCCCGGATTCTGCCAACCGGAAATTCATTAATCATGAATTAATGACATTGATATCTCCAAACTTTCTCAATTTTAGACAGACCTCGAACTACTCGTGTTTCGATATAAAATAAAGTTCGGAAAGTTATTCAATCACACATTTTCTAGATATATCGTGATGTATTCATATTGAGTTTCCTCTCTATGAAAAGCTGATGTGTTCCTATCCTCTTTTCAACGATACCTCATTTTTTAGCAATCTCTTGTTTCAGTGGCCAGCAACTTGTTTGAAAACATTGGGAGGTCACAATCTGAACGTGCCAACATCATCACTATGTTTTGCTCCAAATTTAGACATCTATTTCAGATTCGACACGCGGGTTATTCTCGAGGTTCTCATTATCATGAGTATTGGAACTTACTTTAACATCCGAGCACTTCAAATCGCAAAGAAATCCACACGTTCCAAAAGATCGGTGATTAACTATAAACCTCTCTACTTATCTGGCGTTAACAATAGAACTATTGTAGTACTCTTGATGGCCCAATTAGTGAAGCAGACACATGAAAGCGCGAGGAAGATTGTGTTATTAAGCTGACCAGTGTTCACCCGACCCCTGTTGTGACGTAGAGAGCGACCCATTTGCCAGATTGTACACCTATCGGGTTTCTAGTACAAGTCCCGGGGGGGGGGGCACTGACATTTGAAAAGGGTATAGTTAGGTGCAGCGCTGAAGACACCCTTTTCACCCTCTGCTGCTAGTTCTTATGACCCCCCCCCCCCCCCTTTTGAGCCTGCATCAGTTCTTATGACCCCGTTTTCATTGAAAATTCAAAAATCGCGAAATTTTGCGTTCCAAAGCACCAATTTTGTGTTCCAAAGCCCCAATTTTTCGAAAATGTTGCGTTCTTAAACCAAAATAAATCGAAAATTGAACTATAGGCCAGTTCTCAAGACCTATTTTTTTGGGAAAAAATCTGTTCCTAAGACCCTATTTTTCGTCATAAAATCCACTCAGTTCAGTTCTTTAGCCCCCTTTCTGAGACCCTGGGCGGCACACCCTTACCCCAAAAAAAAGTTGAGTGCCCCCCCCCCCCCGGTACAAGTGCCAGGTTTTATCATGGCAGGTGATAGAGGCTAATCGCGACACTCCTCAAACCCCGACTCAAACGATATGTTTGTAGCCGCCTATTCATTGCTAGGCTTATCGTAATCCACTCGTTAACGTCATAAGAATAATCCTCCTTGAAGTGGCCTTTAAAGACTATTGTTCAGCCGTGGATGATTTTAGAGTAAGCAGGGAGGTGTCAATCAGCGTGTTTTTACTGAAGAAAAAAAGCAGGCATATGACTGCTAACGGATTAAAATCCCCCAGTAAAAACACACCACCACCGGCATTTGCCCGCTCATATCCTGCTTTTATCCTGCTTTTTATAAGACGGGTAAAAGCCGGTTTGCTTAATAAAAACACGCTGAATGACACCTCCCTGGTACAAGCATGGATAATGTTATCATTCAATACTAAACAATATGGGAGCCATTAAACATACAACGTGTTATTGTTTTCTGGTATAGGCATAATGTGTGTAATCAAGTAGCATTATGAATCTTACTCCCCTAAATAGTGTCATTTTTCTGCGTTTTTAGACTATTTAAGAATGTTGCATACACTCTGAACGTGACCAAATAAATAATAAATAAATAATAAATATGAAGAAATTAAGTAATTAATGTAAATAAATAATATATAGATTAATAATTATATCAATAAAATAGTATATTAAGGCCTATTTATAATTAATTGATTGATAAATAATTAAATAAACATCAACAATTAAGAAAGTAAATACAAAATAAATAAATAACGTTAAAATTATGTCAATATAAACGAAAACCCCGAACGGACGTATATTGAGAGAACAATAATACATATTATATTTCGGCATACTTAAAACCCTAACCGACCTCTACCCAGACTCGACCGCTCTAAGCATAGAGCACAAGGAATATAAACCGCCACAAAGATTCGAACGTACGGCCTGCTGATTGAGAGTCCAAATCTTTACCAACTGAGCTATTTCGATTTTCCTGAAATCCTCAGCGCTTTATACCCAAATATAGTTCTCATTCAACTATTCCCTAAATACACACGGGTTTTTCAACACGGTGTTGTTGTCTATAAAATGAGTCTATGATTTATTAGATTTAACGAATAACAAATCCCATACTTTGTGAACCGATTCTTAAAGGGGCGTGTACATCTCAAGTGTTTGTCCTGGACAAAAATCACATGACTCGCTTCGCTCCCAAGTCCTCGCGTGCCCGGCAAAAAACCCATGATGAAATACTAAGTCGTAAAAGTGTGCACATAAATCGACAAAATGCTGTACAAACGAAATATAATATATCTAGAATTGTTTCAAAAAGTAGTGTTATTCGTTACATTTAAATCAGAATTACTTTCTTTAACAGTAAATAATCAACTTTTGAGCGAGAAACTATCTTAAAACTACAAAGATTAAGAAATATAAAGCATTTTAAACATCTAATTTAGAGAAGAGTGGTATGTTGAACCATATTACTTTTGTTTGTTATTGCGTTCACATAGCGCATAGTTGGCTCAGCGGTAGAGCATTGGACTAGTAAACCGGAGGTCGTGGGTTCGAATCCTATCACGTTTCGAAATTTTATTTTAATCGTTTATATACATTTGTTTAAAATTGGTTTTCGATATTGTTTATCATTTCGTATAATTATTCATTATTGTTCAATTATAGTTTATTTTGGAATGTGGAATTATTTACGATTTCATTTTAATTTTCCACTGACTGTTTAGTGTGCATGGCATCATGAAATGTGAATGAACCGCGGTATACCACCGAACTGTCCTAGTCCTATGCAACAGGCCAATACAATAGAAACTCGTTGTGTGTTATTATCGATTGAGCTAAACTTGTAAAGTAAATACCAGCCGTTATGTAATACAAATCAATTTGCCTGTATTATTATTATTGAAATAATGTTGCGTTGGTGTAGGAAATAGGAAAATCGATTCAAGGACATGAGCCGACTGGCTTCTTATTTACATAACAATTGGCCTTTGCAGATCATGTTCATAGACTAGCTAGGGGCCATTCAATGTAAGCCTAGGAGTAGTAAACACAATTATATTTACAGGACATTCTTTATCGCAGTGAAATTGCAAAAGAATTCAACATTCAATAAATATAGCGAACGATAAGCAATCCTGTCAATTTATAAAAACAAACAGTGTAATAACAAAACAGAAAAGAAAACCATCCCCATCCGCAGGATTCGAACCACTGACCTCATGATTGTGAAGCCGGCGCTTTGACGTTTGAGCTAATGAAGGCTATACATAAACGTTTTGAAGAAAAACATTACATAGGGTTCAAAATACAAATATCTCTTAAATCGGAGGCTAAAATCGAAAGGACAAAAGTCGGAAACAATATCCTCTCTAAACTAATGACTTGGATTATATTGTATAATACATAGGTATTATATTGTATGATACTTCCAAACACGATGGTCAATATATTACGCCCCTCCGTCATCACCCATCCATTGTACAAATATGTTACGTGACCTATCGCCAAAATGTTTTCAGCATTGATTTCAATGGAATGAAGGGGGAAATGGGCTACTTTCACAATATCTTGGCAATACTGCGCCAAACAATAGATGAATAGAGTGATGGAGCGGTAGCTTAATTCATATTTCTAGACGACCAGATACATTGATCGGCGGTGAACGTAAACATTTTATGATCGGATTTAAAAAGCTTATAAATAGTATTTCTTAAAGAATATAACACAACCTTCCTCGCGCTTTGATGTGTCTGCTTCACTAATTGAGTCATCCAGAGTACTACAAAGTTCTATTGTTAACGCCAGATAAGTAGAGAGGTTTCTAGTTAATCACCGATCTTTTTCCGATGCTTTTAACAATAGAACGAAATACCGTTGGAAAAGCACTGAGAGTTTGGATATGGACCCTTAGTCTCATTTAAATTTGATGTTAAATTACGTCATATTTGGTCATTCCACCACGCTGATGATGAACAAAATTTGAAAGCTTCGTCTGTTGTTCTGACCTGTTTAAAATTGCTGATATACTCTGATCATAATAAATTTTAATTAAGTATACACCTAACACAAAAAATCCAGGACCAGGCGCTTTGATCTTGGCTAATCCAAAAAAATCAATAGTAGTTACGAAAAATCTGAGATTAACATTAAATGAGCACATTTCTTTGTCGTAGTTTGATACTAGAATTGCTTTCCTATGGGATATCATTGATTTGTATTGTGTGTGCTATCTGAACCAGTCAGGTATCTGGATGAATGGATAACAGGCATCGACCATTTTGACAAGGAGTCTGTACACGCACACATTTTCACTGCATTATCCAACACTATTTAAAGCAATGACATACATACCATAGAAACCCAATTTTTAGTGCAATTATTTTTTTCATTCAAACAATTACAACTTCAAACATATCTACTCGATTTTTTTATGCATGAGGTATTAATCTACGGAGGAGAAATGTGCTCACTAAATTGACATTTCAGCTTTTTCATACCGTTTATTGATTTTGGATTAGCCAACACCACAGAAGCCTGGTCCGGGACTTTTTGTGTTAGGTGTATACCACTGTGCCCACTATGCTAATTTCACAGTGCCTCCTAATGAACGTACCTTTGCTGTTGGTTGGTTGACGTCCTTGATGTATGTCCATGCACTAACATCGTTGTAAACTTCAACTTTATACTTGGTCAACCACTCATCTATACCGTCACCTTGTACCATTAGCCCTGATACCAGCCATGAGTCGCCCAGATCTACTCTTATCCATTGGTTCAAGTTCTTCTCGCCAGCACTCCAAGATCCTCTCCCATCATTTAACCGGCTATACATCGGTCCCCAGCTTTCATCGTACACACTAGAGACTGTAATTTGATCGTCGTTTATTGTTCCATCCTCCATGCCGAGCGGAGTTACGCAATCTGAAATGATTACAAAGCATTACCAACACTTGTGTATTATAAATAATGAGTATAAAAACGACGAAGAGGGGGTGCTTATGATCCATATTCCATAAATTCATTTGATATTTGCCGACAATAGGACTTTAATTAACATTATTGTTCAATAAGTTATCATATGGAAAGAAATATTGAATGGAACAAGTTTATTTCCACAAACAGGCAATATAAAATGTGCAACATTTATATATAACCGGGAAGCAGTAATCATATAAAACGACCGTGTCTTCACTAAACAATATGAATTGTCCATACTTTTAACAAATGGGGACGTTAACTAATAATGAGCTCGCCTCCCAAAAGGGTGGTGCTGTTGCACTTTTTAGTTTCATGCTGTCATATTCCTTAGATATTTGTTAAAACCACAAAAGTTATCTCAACACATTTGGTATCATGCTAAATCCCTAATAACAGGCTATCTGCCTGCAAAATGACATTGGTATAGCTGATACAGAAAGGGAGATACAGCTGTTTGAAGTTTGGGGACCAGGGGTGGTGCCGGTAGGGGTCCCGTCGGAAGGGGTGCCGCCTTTACAAACTCAATGGGGATAATCCCATGCTTTGTTCTTTTTACAATAACTAGTTATCCTCTAATGTTACAAACACCATTCTGGTCCCATTTTAAAGGATATTTAGTAGTATTTAAGTATGTGGTTCAACAGACTTGTCATCAGCTTTCTTCCTATTTGCTACACCAACATGAATAATCAGACTCAATTTACCGGATTTATAAAAAAGACTATAACACAACCTATGATAGCAAAAGTATACATTTTTGGAAAGCTTGTAACTAGAGGGATTCAGAAAATAGTTTAGATCAGGGAAGGGTACATCCTTAAACAAATATTTCTGAAAATTCTAAAAATATTTAAAATAAAAATTAAAGAGATATTCATTAGCCGATATAATTACCTTACCGACGTAGTAACCTTTGACAATTATATATCATCTGATGGGTAATTTCGTGAGAAATTTAAATATGTAAAGTAAATAATGATAGGGGTAGATATAACAAATATATGGATCTCAAATTAAAAATTAAACAACTCTGATATTTTCCCGAACATTGTGAATCATACCATTTTAGTCCTTGGTCGTACGTTAATTTCAATGGCATATTTGGTGTCCTCATGCAATTTCCCTTCAGAAAATGTATATTGTTACTACCTCAGGGGGTATACAAGCAAAAATAAATGTGTTAAGTTAAAATCATGTCGCGAAAGCCAAAATCCGTGTGTTGCGCGAAAGGAGGCGAGCTTCTAACGCTTGAACATAAACTAAAATAGTAAAAGTATAGTCAAAGAACACTTCCTTCCAAGTTTACTCATATTGAGTGATTTAGACAGCACATACCAGAAAGCAATCAATACTTCTATCAAAGATAACATTACATTCATTAATCTGTTATTCCCAATTTGAACGATATGTTATATAAGGGCGTTCATTGGGGGTGTAAAGGTCATCAATTGCCGACAGAGCCATTTGTGCCGACAATTTTTTTTTTGCCTCGCTTCGCTCGCCGGAATTCATACACGCATATTTTAGTATGGACTGTATGGTCAGAACCGTCAATCAGTTTTCAGACATGGGGGGGGGGGACACAAATTTGATAATGGTAATTGAAATGTTAACTAAAGCAGCGCGTAGCGGGGGGGGGGGGGGGGGCACAAATTTGATAATGGTAATTGAAATGTTAACTAAAGCAGCGCGTAGCGCTGGTTGAATAGTTCTGGGGGAGCCAAGGGCGTATCCAGGACTGTTTTGATAGGGGGCACACATCCTCAAGCCATCTTGTTTATCTTAAATATTGAAACGTTGAAACTAATACAAAGCGCGCAAAAACCTGCAGAAAATATGCGCATTTCTAACACTTTAATAGTCAAGTCTGACGTTTTTGACGGTTTGATATTGCATAGTTACATATATGAAGTCCTGATCCAAATCATATGGTTTGAGGGCCATTATAATGTTAAAACCTGTAGAAATTTTTTCAGTTTTAGAACTAAAATGGTAATTGAAAATTAAGCTTAAATAATGACACATTGAAACTAATATGCGCGAAAATGTTGCATCTCTAACACTTAAAGGGTCCAGTATAACGTTTTTAACGTCACCCATATTGGTTTGGTTCGAGACCATTATAATGTTGATACCTGTAGAAAGAATGCGTGCAAAGCGCAAAAAGATTTTCAGTTTTTAAGCTAAAATGGTCATGGAAAACTTTCCTGAAGCCATCTTGTATAGCTTGAATAATGAACATTGAAACTAATACGCGCGAATCGCGCAACATTTGGCATTTCTAACACTTATAGGGTCAAGTATGACGTTTTTAACGTCCCCCATATAATATTTTGGTTTGGTTCGAGATCCATTATAATGTTGGAACCTGTAGAAAGAATGCGCGTGAAGCGCACAAAGATTTTCAGTTTTTAAACTAAAATGGTCATGGAACACTTTCCTGAAGCCATCTTGTTTTTGTTGAATAATGCTAACAAAACATGGTCAAATGTTCAGTATAGGCATGATAGGCCTACAGCCTGTATGTCCGACATCGACATAGACCTATACCATTACGTGAGATATCGATTGTGCCCCTGGTGCACACACAAATCCTGGTCTCACGCAAATAACGACAGTTGTGCTTATTGTCTTAATTATAATGATAATTTGCATTGTTCAAGTCGAAGTTAGGACAGAGTCTACTTATAAGTTCTTACTTAACATTGACACCTAAACGTCGGAGTTGGACTTACTTTTGCGATTAGACTGATAGTGGGCTTGCAGAGTCTACAATCAGTACAATGAGAGCCATTGGCCTACATCAACTTACATAATTATATATAGGCGAATTATCATTTAATATTTCGTAACCTATGTGCCAACATGATTGGCCATTGGCGACATTATTGACTTGGGTTTGCATTGACAACGACAATGAAATAGGCCTAGTTAGTATAATTAAAGGTCCCACACATTGCCCGTTAGGCTTAGCCTAGGCCTATACTATTCCGACACAATTTTTGTGCGTGTCTTGACAATGAGCAAAACAAAGACTTGGGCCTAGGCTGTTCATGTGCGCCGACACAAAATCTCATAAAAATGGGCTCGTTCACAGTGTCTACAAATTCATATGCCTACATTGCCTTTGTTCATTTTTGATTTGATTTGATTTGTGTTAACATAACATGTATGCCGACACAACATTATCATTTGCGCATACGATAATTGTTATAGGGCTTTCTTTCTTCCCCTTTTCCTTTCTTTCTTTCCTCTTTCCTTTCTCATGATTATAAGTCACCCGTTGTTCCGCTGGACCACGCGTGATCACGACTGAACACAGTTTATTCCAGTATCGAACTGGTATACCTGGGACCCAAAAGGACAATTTTTCCTTATCACATACCATAGCAGATTGGGGTTCCCAGCTTTATACCTGTAGGGCAAGTATGTTCACACTGGTATCCTTCACAGTAGCCATCATCACACTGAAACCAACAGAAACACATTAGTCAACAAATCAACATTTAATCTTGTAATAAAACACAATATATTATGCGACAGTAGAAATCGGTTTTATTGCTTCACAACTTGCATCTTGATGTTAACAATACGCTGTAATGTGGGGTATGGTTTAAATGATAGACCTGGAGTTATCTCGTAAACCATTCCATGCCTTAGACATTGCATTCAAATTGAATGTAATTAGACGTATTTGTATCAGTAAAACGTTATTATTTTTATACATCACAAAGCTTATCATCACATACTCAATTTCGCTAATTCCAAACACAAAATGTGCCATATGACACCATTAAATCTATGTTTTTATCGGAAGTTTAAAGGGCCCGTTACTTTTCTAGATTATTATGGTATGGTACGTGGGTGCTTATAATTATATGTATTATTGATGCAAACTAATAGCACTTTGGTGCCTGTTGTAAAAGGCTTACGTATATGACACTTATCATGCTTATAGTAATACGTATTGCATTGAACACAAGAATGATATGTGTTTGGTTTCTATTCAGTGAAACTCATAATCATGTTTTATAACAAAGGATGTTGGTTGACGATTTCTGTTATTAACAATTTTGAAACATTTTATGAACTTTTTGAATGTACATGTAAGGGAGAGGGGGGGGGGGGGGGGGGGGGCGTGTACACCCTCGAGGCATGTTCGCCCACCACGTGATTCGCATCATTGCGGCCACTGGTTGAATTTGACGAACACACAAATACCGCTGTTTGTTGCGAGCTTCCCATGTTAACATGGCCGATCTCCTAAAAAACAGTTTTACATCATTTTTTGATATTGATTATGTTAATCATCATGGGTAGGTATGAAATAGGTTATGGGTTTGATGAAGTTATAACACTGTGGGACAAGCGTAGTTACCGGGTCAATGCACTTATGGTGCTATGGGGGCACATTCACCCTTTATGATGGGGCATGTTCGCTCATGGGGATTCACATGTTTCAGATTTTGTATAATTTCCAAATTGTAATTCCCCTCCTGTAGCCTATTTGTAACTATAAAAATAGCTATCTGGAATGGAGTAGCACTAAAATTAGAAGATAATGTGGTATCTATTATCATTTTAAAATTGTAAATGAGTATAGTTCGTAAAAATGACCCCACCCTTAAGCCCAACATTTAAATTTGGAAGAAAATCGCGATGCATAACAAATGTGTATGTCTATTTGATACATACTACTTTATGAGGCCTATTTTGAGCCAATGGCGAACTTGCCTCGGCCAATAGAAGAACCTGCCCCGGGGTGGGGCAAGTTCACCATTTTGAAACACACATCTTTATCCTTTACTCATCCCTTTACAGTGAGGCCTAGGGTACTGAAATTGTGGTCGTATGTAGCCAAGATATCAATCTTTCAGTTAATGTCAACATTTTTACCTCTTTCAGTTAATGTCAACATTTTTACTTTGTTTAGATTGATGATATATAAAGAAACCCTCTCATGTAAGATTTGTTCAAAAAAATTAGTAAAAAAAGAAGAAGAAAAAAACATTTCCGAGGTTATATTAATGTTTTTCACTTGTTTTGTATTTTGGTTAAAAATCACCACCAATTGAATCAGGGAGGTCATGACTATTCATCGCTCAACAAGCCATGGGTGGTCTTCAATGTTATTTTGAATAAACATGAAACAAATAAGTAAGAAGCCATCTTTGGCCTTTTAGATGAATTTGGGTAATTTCGATGTGATCTACATCCAAACTCAAAACGATATAAAATCCATTAATTTCACATGAAGCATGACGTATTAGGAAAAACCCAACCTATGAACAAATTATGAGCTCCCGCCATGAAGGATCTCTTAGTGCCTCTAAAGTTGACGTCTTTAGGCCATTTCAAATGAAAATGAGGCAAACATTCCCCGCTGTCCCCTATTCTGCAGACGCCAGCCGCGTGGAAAGTGTTGAAACATAGGCCTATCATTAGCCAGAATACAACGAAAACACAATTACACAATAAAAACACATTTGACGTAATGGTATGTT
>JAYJML010000138.1:0-91000 GCA_035610835.1 Ophiura sarsii | reverse complement strand
CATAATATTTTTAATATTCCGTGTGTTTCGTAGTGCCGTAATCTGGGGGGGGGGGGGGGGGGGGAGGTGCAAGAATTGAAATCGCTGAACCGACAGATGAACCGACAATGCCAATCTCAACCGACATACAGTCAATATTGGAGGGGCGATCGCCCCCCCCCCCCTAGACCCCTCTCTGGTTCACCCAAAACACCCCCCTGCGTACGCGCCTGATACCATATATTACGTAAATAATGGCACAGTTGGATTGTTAATTCCATCGAATGTCGTCACTCCTAAACTTGATGCGCGTACCGCGCGAATTTTTAACAACATATTTACACGAATCTGGCTAATATTAACACCTTCAATGCGGCAGCGGTCTGTGCAGACGACAGTTCCACAAATTTCACAAAATATTTCAAAACTGTCAAAATTATTGAATCTCATCACAACATTTGGAATCACCATGAGTAATGCATTAACTTACGTAAACGTACCTAGTATTGGTTCAGTAATCCTTGAGATAGACCTTGGTATTTGGGAAAGGTTTCTGAAAATCCGTTTTTTATTTGGTATGATATTCCTGATAATAATTTGATAATCCAAATGTCGTCAAAAGTAATAAAACAAAAATAGAATAGATAACAATGGTATTTGATACGCCACTTATGAGATTGATATTAAGGAGTTTGGAACAATAGAAAAGAAAATAATTTCTATCCTTTTTCCCCAACTTCGATTGCATGATCATTTCATTTATGCGGTACTATTTGTACGTGGGCGATTCATTCTATTGAATTGAACGTGAACTTCTGAAATATGACCTGTCGCATACAATACAACGATTCCGTGAAGTGGGGAACGACGCCGATGCAGCAGTGGTAGCCACAGTGGTAGACTATAGTTTGCACATTATTTTCAGTGGGACGAACAAACGAGATTCAGATGAACAGGTAGGCAGATGGTCTTCTCACGTCTTGTATAGTTCTTCATAGGCCTGGTATAATATTTTTAGAAGATTCTTCAACTCTTTATATTTTGATTGTCGCCAAAATTGTGTTTTCTGTCACTCGCACATGCGGAAATAACAATGGAATTAGTTGTGATATACACGCGTTTATTAACATAAATGCATTAGCAAAGTTCAACTTGATTTCTTCAAACCTTTATAGACTTATCCCAAATGAAATTGTTTCACTATAAGCTAGGCGATTATTTTCACGGAAAAAAATGTCGCGTGAAAATATGACATTATGATAGGCTACGTTTATAATATTTTTAATTTTTTACAAGATCTATTTTCATGAAATTGGGGAGAACATGCTACATGTACAACAACTGACATCTTGCACAGGAGTTTTTTACCCATTTCAATTATGATTACAGATTACAGTTTACAATGCTGGAATTCAGAGCTACACCAATGCTATTATCACATTTAACAGTATTTTACCCCTGGTGTTATCATGTTTTACAGTATTTTACCCCTGGTGTTATTATGTTCAACAGTATTTTGATCCCAAGGTGTTATCATATCCAACATAATTTTTCCCCTGGTGTAACCATGTTCAACAGTATTTTACCCCTGGTGCTATAATATCCAACAGTATTTTACCCCTGATGTTATCATGTTCAACAGTATGTTACCCCTGGTATTTTCATGATCAACAGTATTTTACCCCTGGTGTTATCATGTTCAACAGTATTTTACCCCTGATGTTATCATATCCAACAGTATTTTACCCCTGGCATTATCATGTTCAACAGTAGGCCCCTGATGTTATCATGTTCAACAGTATTTCACTCCTGGTGTTGTCATGTTCAACAGTATTTTACCCCTGGTGTTATCATGTCCAACAGTATTTTACTCCTGATGTTATCATGTTCAACAGTAATTTACTCCTGGTGTTATCATGTTCAACAGTATTTTACCCCTGGTGTTATCATGTTCAACAGTATTTTACTCCTGATGTTATCATGTTCAACAGTATGTTACCCCTGGTATTTTCATGATCAACAGTATTTTACCCCTGGTGTTATCATGTTCAACAGTATTTTACTCCTGATGTTATCATGTTCAACAGTATGTTACCCCTGGTATTTTCATGATCAACAGTATTTTACCCCTGGTGTTATCATGTTCAACAGTATTTTACCCCTGATGTTATCATATCCAACAGTATTTTACCCCTGGCATTATCATGTTCAACAGTAGGCCCCTGATGTTATCATGTTCAACAGTATTTCACTCCTGGTGTTGTCATGTTCAACAGTATTTTACCCCTGGTGTTATCATGTCCAACAGTATTTTACTCCTGATGTTATCATGTTCAACAGTAATTTACTCCTGGTGTTATCATGTTCAACAGTATTTTACCCCTGGTGTTATCATGTTCAACAGTATGTTACCCCTGATGTTATCATATCCAACAGTATGTTACCCCTGATGTTATCATGTCTAACAGTATTTTACTCCTGGTGTTATCATGTTCAACAGTATTTTACTCCTGGTGTTACCATGTTTAAAAGTATTTTGCCTGTGGTGTTATCATGTTCAACAGTATTTTACCCCTGGTGTTATCATGTTCAACAGTATTTCACTCCTGGTGTTGTCATGTTCAACAGTATTTTACCCCTGGTGCTATAATATCCAACAGTATTTTACCCCTGATGTTATCATGTTCAACAGTATGTTACCCCTGGTATTTTCATGATCAAGAGTATTTTACCCCTGGTGTTATCATGTTCAACAGTATTTTACCCCTGATGTTATCATATCCAACAGTATTTTACCCCTGGCATTATCATGTTCAACAGTAGGCCCCTGATGTTATCATGTTCAACAGTATTTCACTCCTGGTGTTGTCATGTTCAACAGTATTTTACCCCTGGTGTTATCGTGTCCAACAGTATTTTACTCCTGATGTTATCATGTCCAACAGTAATTTACTCCTGGTGTTATCATGTTCAACAGTATTTTATACTGGTGTTATCATGTTCAACAGTATTTTAACCCTGGTGTTATCATGTTCAACAGTATTTTACTCCTGGTGTTATCATGTTCAACAGTATTTTACTCCTGGTGTTACCATGTTTAAAAGTATTTTGCCTGTGGTGTTATCATGTTCAACAGTATGTTACCCCTGGTGTTATCATGTCCAACAGTATTTTACTCCTGGTGTTATCATGTTCAACAGTATTTTACTCCTGGTGTTACCATGTTTAAAAGTATTTTGCCTGTGGTGTTATCATGTCCAACAGTATTTTACTCCTGATGTTATCATGTCCAACAGTAATTTACTCCTGGTGTTATCATGTTCAACAGTATTTTAACCCTGGTGTTATCATGTTTAAAAGTATTTTACTCCTGGTGTTATCATGTTCAACAGTATTTTACCCCTGGTGTTATCATGTCCAACAGTATTTTACTCCTGATGTTATCATGTCCAACAGTAATTTACTCCTGGTGTTATCATGTTCAACAGTATTTTACTCCTGGTGTTATCATGTTCAACAGTATTTTACTCCTGGTGTTATCATGTTCAACAGTATTTTACTCCTGGTGTTACCATGTTTAAAGTATTTTACTCCTGGTGTTATCATGTTCAACAGTATGTTACCCCTGGTGTTATCATGTCCAACAGTATTTTACCCCTGGTGTTATCATGTTCAACAGTATTTTACTCCTGGTGTTACCATGTTTAAAAGTATTTTGCCTGTGGTGTTATCATGTCCAACAGTATTTTACTCCTGATGTTATCATGTCCAACAGTAATTTACTCCTGGGGTTATCATGTTCAACAGTATTTTACTCCTGGTGTTATCATGTTCGACAGTATTTTACTCCTGGTGTTACCATGTTTAAAAGTATTTTACTCCTGGTGTTATCATGTCCAACAGTATTTTACTCCTGATGTTATCAAGTCCAACAGTAATTTACTCCTGGTGTTATCATGTTCAACAGTATTTTACTCCTGGTGTTATCATGTTCGACAGTATTTTACTCCTGGTGTTACCATGTTTAAAAGTATTTTGCCTGTGGTGTTATCATGTCCAACAGTATTTTACTCCTGATGTTATCATGTCCAACAGTAATTTACTCCTGGTGTTATCATGTTCAACAGTATTTTAACCCTGGTGTTATCATGTTTAAAAGTATTTTACTCCTGGTGTTATCATGTTCAACAGTATTTTACCCCTGGTGTTATCATGTCCAACAGTATTTTACTCCTGATGTTATCATGTCCAACAGTAATTTACTCCTGGTGTTATCATGTTTAACAGTATTTTAACCCTGGTGTTATCATGTTCAACAGTATTTTACTCCTGGTGTTATCATGTTCAACAGTATTTTACTCCTGGTGTTACCATGTTTAAAAGTATTTTGTCTGTGGTGTTATCATGTCCAACAGTATTTTACTCCTGATGTTATCATGTTCAACAGTTTTTTACTCCTGGTGTTATCATGTTCAATAATATTTTATTCCGGATGTTATCATGTCCAACAGTAATTTACTCCTGGTGTTATCATGTTCAACAGTATTTTACCCCTGGTGTTATCATGTTCAACAGTATGTTACCCCTGATGTTATCATATCCAACAGTATGTTACCCCTGATGTTATCATGTCTAACAGTATTTTACTCCTGGTGTTATCATGTTCAACAGTATTTTACTCCTGGTGTTACCATGTTTAAAAGTATTTTGCCTGTGGTGTTATCATGTTCAACAGTATTTTACCCCTGGTGTTATCATGTTCAACAGTATGTTACCCCTAATGTTATCATGTCCAACAGTACTTTACTCCTGGTGTTATCATGTTTAACAGTATTTTACACCTGGTGTTATCATGTTCAACAGTATGTTATCCCTGATGTTATCATGTTCAACAGTATGCTACTCCTGGTGCTATCATGTCCAACAGTATTTTAGTCCTGGTGTTATCATGTTCAACAGTATTTTACTCCTGGTGTTATCATGTTCAACAGTATTTTACTCCTAGTGTTATCATGTTCAACAGTATGTTACCCCTGATGTTATCATGTTCAACAGTATGCTACTCCTGGTGTTATCATGTCCAACAGTATTTTAGTCCTGGTGTTATCATGTTCAACAGTATTTTACTCCTGGTGTTATCATGTTCAACAGTATTTTACTCCTAGTGTTATCATGTTCAACAGTATTTTATCCTGGTGTTATCATGTTTAATAGTATTTTACATCTCGTGTTATCATGTTCAATAGCATCTTACTCCTGATATTATCATGTTCAATAGTATTTTACCCCGGACCCCTGATGTTATCATGTTTACCAGCATTTTACCCCAGGTGTAATATTCTGTTTAACAGTATTTTACCCCAGGTGTAATATTCTGTTTAACAGTATTTTACTCCTGGTGTTATCATGTTCAACAGTATTTTACCCCTGGTGTTATCATGTTCAACAGCCTTTTACTCCTAGTGTTATCTTTCTTGAAAAACTCACAAGAGGAACGTTCCCTTACCATAGCTGATGTACCCCTCCAGGTTGTTGATTCTGCCAAGATTCTTGGTGTTCAAATTAGTTCCAATCTCAAATGGGACATCCAAGTGTCAGAAATGTTGAAGAAGGCTAATGGGAGACTGTATATGCTAAAATTACTCAAACACTTTAACTTACCCCGTGATGATCTTGTCACCATCTTCTCTGGCTTTGTCAGACCTTTGGCAGAATATGCCGCCCCTGTATGGCACCCTGGTCTTAAATCCGACGAATGTGCCGCTTTGGAACGAATCCAGAGAAGGGCTTGCAAGATCATCATGGGTAAGCAGTACACAACTTATGATGAGGCTCTTGATGTATGTGGATTAAATTATTTTTATACTAGAAGGAAGCAACTTTGCTTGAATTTTTTTAACTCACTAGTGAAATCCGAAAAATTCAGTGGTTGGATTCCACCTACCCGTGCTAGTGTACATAAGAGAAATCTGCGTGGTGCTAACAAACTGTCAACCCAAAAGTGCAATACAACTCGTTACAAAAACAGCCCGATGGTATACATGACTGATCTATGGAATAGCAAGGGTCTTGAGTAGTAGCAGTGCATTTTATCTCCAATATGTCATTTACCCTAAAATTAAATGCTTTTTAATATCTCACGTGCAATATTTTTAATTTAGATTGCATTTCTGTGGTTCTTAATTTGACGTGGTTACTTTGTGCATATAGTATGGTGTATTTAATGTATATTTTTGTCTATTTGCTTATATTTTGTGTATATTTTTGAAATTGTTGATAATGATATTGTTGTATTATTGTATACTGGCCGCAATTCAGTTCATGACTGCTATGGCCTTTTTTAATAAACCTTTTATGAATGAATGAATGAAATTATCATGTTCGACAGTATTTTACTCCTGGTGTTATCATGTTTAATGCTATTTTACATCTCGTGTTATCATGTTCAACAGCATCTTTCTCCTGATATTATCATGTTCAATAGTATTTTACCCCTGATGTTATCATGTTCAACAGTATTTTACCCTGGTGTTATCATGTTCAACAGTATGTTATCCTGGTGGTATCATGTTCACTATCATTTGATTCCGGATGTTATCATGTTCAACAGTATTTTACTCCTAGTGTTATCATGTTCAACAGTATTTTATCCTGGTGTTATCATGTTTAATAGTATTTTACATCTCGTGTTATCATGTTCAATAGCATCTTACTCCTGATATTATCATGTTCAATAGTATTTTACCCCGGACCCCTGATGTTATCATGTTTACCAGCATTTTACCCCAGGTGTAATATTCTGTTTAACAGTATTTTACCCCAGGTGTAATATTCTGTTTAACAGTATTTTACTCCTGGTGTTATCATGTTCAACAGTATTTTACCCCTGGTGTTATCATGTTCAACAGCCTTTTACTCCTAGTGTTATCTTTCTTGAAAAACTCACAAGAGGAACGTTCCCTTACTATAGCTGATGTACCCCTCCAGGTTGTTGATTCTGCCAAGATTCTTGGTGTTCAAATTAGTTCCAATCTCAAATGGGACATCCAAGTGTCAGAAATGTTGAAGAAGGCTAATGGGAGGCTGTATATGCTAAAATTACTCAAACACTTTAACTTACCCCGTGATGATCTTGTCACCATCTTCTCTGGCTTTGTCAGACCTTTGGCAGAATATGCCGCCCCTGTATGGCACCCTGGTCTTAAATCCGACGAATGTGCCGCTTTGGAACGAATCCAGAGAAGGGCTTGCAAGATCATCATGGGTAAGCAGTACACAACTTATGATGAGGCTCTTGATGTATGTGGATTAAATTATTTTTATACTAGAAGGAAGCAACTTTGCTTGAATTTTTTTAACTCACTAGTGAAATCCGAAAAATTCAGTGGTTGGATTCCACCTACCCGTGCTAGTGTACATAAGAGAAATCTGCGTGGTGCTAACAAACTGTCAACCCAAAAGTGCAATACAACTCGTTACAAAAACAGCCCGATGGTATACATGACTGATCTATGGAATAGCAAGGGTCTTGAGTAGTAGCAGTGCATTTTATCTCCAATATGTCATTTACCCTAAAATTAAATGCTTTTTAATATCTCACGTGCAATATTTTTAATTTAGATTGCATTTCTGTGGTTCTTAATTTGACGTGGTTACTTTGTGCATATAGTATGGTGTATTTAATGTATATTTTTGTCTATTTGCTTATATTTTGTGTATATTTTTGAAATTGTTGATAATGATATTGTTGTATTATTGTATACTGGCCGCAATTCAGTTCATGACTGCTATGGCCTTTTTTAATAAACCTTTTATGAATGAATGAATGAAATTATCATGTTCGACAGTATTTTACTCCTGGTGTTATCATGTTTAATACTATTTTACATCTCGTGTTATCATGTTCAACAGCATCTTTCTCCTGATATTATCATGTTCAATAGTATTTTACCCCTGATGTTATCATGTTCAACAGTATTTTACCCTGGTGTTATCATGTTCAACAGTATTTTATCCTGGTGGTATCATGTTCACTATCATTTGATTCCGGATGTTATCATGTTCAACAGTATTTTATTCCTAATGTTATCATGTTCAACAGTCTTTTACTCCTAGTGTTATCATGTTTAACAGTATTTTACACCTGGTGTTATCATGTTCAACAGTATGTTACCCCTGATGTTATCATGTTCAACAGTATGGTACTCCTGGTGTTATCATGTCCAACAGTATTTTAGTCCTGGTGTTATCATGTTCAACAGTATTTTACTCCTGGTGTTATCATGTTCAACAGTATTTTACTCCTAGTGTTATCATGTTCAACAGTATTTTATCCTGGTATTATCATGTTTAATAGTATTTTACATCTCGTGTTATCATGTTCAACAGCATCTTACTCCTGATATTATCATGTTCAATAGTATTTGACCCCGGACCACTGATGTTATCATGTTCAACAGTATTTCATTCCTGGTGTTATCATGTTCAACAGTATTTTATTCCTGGTGTTATCATGTTTGATGGTATTTTACTCCTGGTGTTATCATGTTTATTAGTATTTTACATCTCGTGTTATCATGTTCAACAGCATCTTACTCCTGATATTATCATGTTCAATAGTATTTGACCCCGGACCACTGATGTTATCATGTTCAATAGTATTTGACCCCGGACCACTGATGTTATCATGTTCAACACTATTTCATTCCTGGTGTTATCATGTTCAACAGTATGTTACCCCTGATGTTATCATGTCCAACAGTATTTCACTCCTGGTGTTATCATGTTCAACAGTATTTTATCCTGGTGTTATCATGTTTAATAGTATTTTACATCTCGTGTTATCATGTTCAACAGCATATTACTCCTGATATTATCATGTTCAATAGTATTTGACCCCGGACCCCTGATGTTATCATGTTCACCAGCATTTTACCCCAGGTGTAATATTCTGTTTAACAGTATTTTACTCCTGGGGTTGTCATGTTAAACAGTATTTTACCCCTGATGTTATCATGTTCAACAGCCTTTTACTCCTAGTGTTATCATGTTCAACAGTATTTTACCCCTGATGTTATCATGTTCAACAGCCTTTTACTCCTGATGTTATCATGTACAACAGTATTTCACTCCTGGTGTTATCATGTTCGACAGTATTTTACTCCTGGTGTTATCATGTTTAATACTATTTAACATCTCATGTTATCATGTTCAACAGCATCTTACTCCTGTTATTATCATGTTCAATAGTATTTTACCCCGGACCACTGATGTTATCATGTTCAACAGTATTTTACCCTGGTGTTATCATGTTCAACAGTATTTTATCCTGGTGTTATCATGTTTACTATCATTTTATTCCGGATGTTGTCATGTTCAACAGTATTGTATTCCTGGTGTTGTTATGTTCAACAGTTTTTTATTCCTAATGTTATCATGTTCAACAATCTTTTACCAGTGTTATCATGTTCAACAGTATTTTACTCCTGGTGTGATCATGTTTAATACTATATATTTTACATCTCGTGTTATCATTTTCAACAGCACTACTCCTGATATTATCATGTTCAATAGTATTTGACCCCGGACCACTGATGTTATCATGTTCAACAGTATTTTATCCTGGTGTTATCATGTTCAATAATATTTTATTCCGGATGTTATCATGTTCAATAGTATTTCATTCCTGGTGTTATCATGTTCAACAGTCTTTTACCCCTGGTGTTATCATGTTCAACAGTCTTTTACCCCTGGTGTTATCATGTTCAACAGTATTATACTCCTGGTGTTATCATGTTCGACAGTATTATACTCCTAGTGTTATCATGTTCGACAGTATACTCCTGGTGTTATCATGTTTAATAGTATTTTACATCTCGTGTTATCATGTTCAACAGCATCTTACTCCTGATATTATCATGTTCAATAGTATTTGACCCCGGACCACTGATGTTATCAGGTTCAACAGTATTTTACCCTGATGTTATCATGTTCAACAGTCTTTTACTCCTAGTTTTATCATGTTCAACAGCCTTTTACTCCTAGTGTTATCATGTTCAACAGTCTTTTACTCCTAGTGTTATCATGTTCAACAGTATTTTACTCCTGGTTTTATCATGTTAACCAGTATTTACCACGGATGTTATCATGTTCAACAGTTTTTTACTCCTGGTGTTATCATGTTCAACAGTATTTTACTCCTGGTTTTATCATGTTAACCAGTATTTACCCCGGATGTTATCATGTTCAACAGTCTTTTACTCCTAGTGTTATCATGTTCAACAGTATTATATCCCTGATGTTTCCCCATGTATTTGCCAGCTTAACTTCTGGTCTTTCTCCCTATGTTTGTCAATTGTTTAGTAGAGCGTATCTGTACTGTGTGAATAGGGCATTAAGTATGCATTTGACAGCTTGTCTGGCGAATGCAAAATTTGCCTTTTGGGACATCCTGTATTTTCGGTTGGTCACACTTTTTGGGGATGAATTGAGAGCATAGTAATTTAAATCACCCCCTTTATCGACCAACTCGCCATACGCGGTTGACAGCCCATGCGTGGCTGTGTAACAAGGTGTATAGTCGTCTGGTTGTGACACCAGCCAACCAAAGGCTCTCTATTCTTTCGCGGTTTATTTCGGTTGCGCGTTGCTTGTCACATCATCGGCTGAGATCATCAGAGAGCTAGTTGGGCAATTTCCCTCCCACCCACCCTTTGTGCTTGCATCTGGGGATGGAGGTCATCAGGTGTACTAATTGGGCACCTGGTGCGGGTTAGGTTAGGGGGAGTTGGGAGGTATCCCTCATGTGCTTTGTTGGAGGGGGTCCTGTTTGGTCCTTTATCCTTCCACACCCCCTGCCTGCTTTTGCCGCAGTGAGGTCCCTCTTGTGTCGGTCCCTTGTAAGGCGTGAAGTGGGGGTCGGGTGGAGTCGGGCGGGGGCATTTTCCGCGTCACCACTGATTGCGGTGACTGAGTATTCTGTTGCTGGGCTCATGGGAAATGTTTTCGCCCCGGCTCCCTCCGGCAGCTAATTTCTGTCATGTCCACGTTGTGTTCGTCGTGTACACCGTTGTGTTCCTTGCATATGTCATGTCTACCTCGTCTTCGTATATCCTGTTGTCCATAGTAGTAAATGTTATAAATTAATGCGTAAATGTCATATTTAAGTCGTGGTGATATTTGATGCAGTGGCGTAGCTAGGATTTTTTTCAGGGGGGGGGGGGGGGGGGGCAATATTTCTGAAATTTTCGTAAAAGGTTCACGTAAGTGTGGGGGGGGGGGGGGGGGGGGGGGGGTAGGGTCAAAAGAAATCGCACAGTACATGTACTATATGTACAATTTTGCCTTATATTTGACTATTTGGGCTGAATATGCCCACACATAACCTGTACCCCGCACGCAATCTCGGTCTTTTATCATTTTTTCCCCTTATTAATTTTTTTTTAGAGGTGCGGGGGGGGGGGGGGGGGGGGGGGGGGTTCACGTCAGGGGGGCATTTGCCCCCCCCCCCCCCTGCCCCCCCCCCCCCCCCCCCTGAGCTACGCCACTGATTTGATGAGTATGTCGACGTCGTAACCCATATAAATTGGGTATGTTCTACAGGGTGTCCCAAAAGTCTATGCACGTTTTTGAAGAGTCATATCTCATAAAATATAAATCATATGGTATAAATTTAACCATATTTTGATAGACGAGATTTGGGAAATTATTTTGATACCAAACACAACCATATTGGTGAACCCACAACATAAAACTGGTTGAAAGCTTGTGGCCGTGTGCCAGACCTACCTATACCAAGTACCACACATTGTTGCGAAAATCAGGTGCGCATAAATTAACGGTATGAAAGCAACGTTGCGCATTAGTCACAGTTCACTGATTACCTTGCAACATTAATTTGTTATTACCAAACTCGGTCAATCACAACATAAATAGGCATAGTAGACAAAATTGCACAGCAAAAGTCTTCATTCAAGGTGGTTTACAGCATAGATAAGCGAATACAAATTGTATGGTTCTACGCTAAAACAAATTCAGTTCAAATTACTCAACAAAAGTTCAGAAAACATTTCAAGAATATCCATTCTGAAGTTGGTGGATATATTTTTGAACACAGGAACTATGCATGATTTGTCTCGATGTGGTAGAAAAAAGACTAAAACAAGCAGCATTAAAATAATCCGGTAAGTTTAAATGTTAACATGTTTGACAGCTGTATGATGTGTGTGTTCACTTTTCTGTTACGTTATTCAATTTTTTAGGTCTGTGTTTTGGCTTGCATTAGCACACGTCCCTGTATAAATGGAAACATTTAAACTAGATTTCACTATAGAAACGAACATTATGTGTGATATAGTTTGTTATTATGATGGGATCACTGTAATGTAAAATTTAAATAATACAATTGACGGATCACTTTCCGTGTAACCAACTCTAACCGTCTTTTCGTTAATCTCAATAGGTGTGGATTTATGAGCTTTATTCCTCCGAAATATAAAATTACATTTTTGCAGTAATATATATTTTACTTCGATGGTGGCATTACAAACAGATGTTACTTCAATGTTTGGTTTCAAAATGATTTCCCACATCTCCTCTTTCTAAATATGTATTCATATTTTCAATACGACTTATATTTTGTGAAATACAAAGTTTCAAAGTCGTGCATAGACTTTTGGGACACCCTGTACAATAAAACTGTTCCAATATGGTCTCAGCCAGTCCTGCAAATTCCTATCTCGTATTTGTCTTATTGGTGTTTTACGGGGTGGCATATAAGAGCAATACCATGATAGGATTATAGTTACTATCACAGAAAGATATTGCAACGTCATAATGTAGTTTCGTCTTGGTTTTTACAGGGTGCCATGCTCCACATGAACAGGGAAACTATTGGATGGTTATTGATCCTCATTTTTTTAAAAGTATCTGCGCAATCTACACAGACATCGCAACAGAAAGAATTTGGTAAGCATAATTCTCCTTGGTGGTAATTATAACAAAATACCGTACTTGTTGCATGGATTTACGAAGTCCAACAATCAACCTCTTTGTTGATACATCGAAATTACCAAATTGTGTAATTTTACATGATTGACGGCGAATTATTAGGTAAACAGATTCAGATGGTAGTTAGTACAGGGTGAGTCAAAAAATCAGGAAAAATACTTCTTGTACAAAATTGTTTTTTTTTCATTGTTTATGAGAGTAGAGATACTTCTTCATACCTGGTGATGTTTTCACGACAATATCATATTCCACGCCAGATTTACAACATATTTACGAAAAGAAGCGACATCCAAAGTGTTCCAAGTTTGTTGGTGGTGGTTAACACTGCCGTTATATTAATTATTCATACAACATAACACACTGTATAACTGTTGCAATTCATACCAAATTAACATGTTTTTGTTGTTGAATCTCTGATAAATAAAACGACATTGCATGCAAACTATTTAAAGATATTAAAATACAACTCAGTATTGCACAAACATATTCATAAAAATGGACTATGCACTTGGCATGGTAAGTTTGTTAAAGCACAAACTGTTTAAAGATATAAGATCTGTTTTCTCTCAGACCTCTCTCATATCAGTTCGATTAAAATAACAAGTTTCAAAATACTTTGGTCAACATTTTGTTAAAACTCTATAATGTTTGGTATACGCTATCTCTTATTGCACGAAAACTATTAAAAACATAACCGCAAAGACAATAGAATCTCTTTTCCTATTGTAAGTGCTGTGAATACCAACACGCCTTTGATTGACTTATTCCAAAGGCACGCATAGGGATCCCTTAGATAAGTTGGAACAGATTTTATTTCACAGAATTTTGAAAAATACATATCTCCCGTTTCGGATAACCAATTTGAATGAAATAAAATTTAGGTTATAGCTAGTAATGCCACCTTGCTAGGTAAGTCATTAAATATATTCATTTTTGCATTTTAACTGGTTTAAAAAATCGGTTAAAACGGGACCTGACTATTTTGACTCACCCTGTATTACGTAGAGAGGACTTTAACAAGTTCAATAAACACCTAAATGGACAAGAGCAAGACAGTTTCATCATTTTCTTGGATGTCAAGGCACAGAGATCAGACAGCAGGTTGAGTTTCTCCATTTATCAGTTTACAGAAAACCTACGCATGCAGATGAATATCTCATTATTATTCAAATCGCCACATGCCTGCCAAGAAATAATATTGGTGCAGGATTGTAGTTTTCTAAATCGTCCTGGCAAATCTCAAATTAGCTTCAAACGGTACAGCTATTTAGATATTTTGAAATATAGTATAATTGAAATTAGGTTTTGATATTAAGCAATTTAAATATTTTGGAAATTTGGATCATGACAAAATAGCACAGCACTAATTTGCTCAATACAGTCTTGAAGCGCCTATTGCACCAGCTGTTGCTATGGCCAAAAACGTTTGTTGGTATTGTGTTGATTGATGCAGGGACGTGTGTGAACGTGCACTATGCTGCAAAAGGTGGAGTCTCCATACATTGGTGTGCACTCAAGCAGAGCTCGTAGCAACCGGTCCGAATAACTGTGTGCTCGGAGGACCATTTTGGTTGTGAACAAATTAGAGCTCTGTGTGCGCCTAAATGTAACTATAGGGTTTGATATCAATCTACTCGTTTTCCGATATTTGGATTGAGATATTTAGGATAATTTGAGCTAAATCTATAACTAAGATATTCAGATAGTAAGATATTTAGGATAATTCCCAATATTAGGTTTTGATATTAAAGGTATATTATGTGATCTTTTCCAGGGAACGCCCTCAATCCTCGAGAAAAAAAAATTGAAAGCACATTTTCTTGCAGGTTTACATTTCTGATCATAAATCGCACATACATTCCAAGTTACAGGGCGATACGATTCTTAATTACTTCAAATAGTTTTTGAGTGAAAATAAACTGTCGGTGTCTGCGCCGACAACTTAGGGACCGTTCATTATTTATGGTGGAGGGGTGAGGGGACGACAAATTCGAGACTCGTATGTTAAAATTACCTTACCCCCCCCCCTACAGCTGAAACTTAAAATTACATGACCCCCTGCTAATCAATAGCTTTTTACACAACTCCCCCCCCCCCCCTCCTCGAAAAAAGAAATCAACTTGTCACATATTTAAGGGTATGTCTTTACCTTTGGAATTTTGTTCATGGATACGTTGGCAAATTTTGTTTGTGCCCTATCTGAACGGCCAATCATTTTATGATGCCCGTTCTTTTTATTGTGTGAAATTAGTAATGGCGATCGTAGCGAGTTGGAATTTTTTTCTTCATATTTATACATTTTGGGTGGTTTTGGGAGTCTTTAGAACCCGAACAATTTAGAACATTCTGAGCAGAAACGTATAATCCAGTGAAACGTTCTACTTTTGTGAGAATTGGTGCAAAGCAGAGATGAGACGAAAAGCATGCAATAAATCACATTTTTTAAATCATGAAATTGGATTTTGTAACATTATACACCCTGTGGCTCTAATGTCTCGACCGTTGATGTTTTTCCACCATATCGTCGATTTGCTGTCCAGAAGTCGTCTCATAGTAAAAGTTTTTTGAAGTCGACAGGTTTTAAGAAAATATGCGCGAAGCGCAGAAAAAAATGGCATTTACACTCCAAAATAGCCTCTAAAATCACCACCATCTTTATAGTTTAAACAAATTTACACAACCCCCTGTTCAAGTATAAAAAGTTACATAACCCCCCTATTTCAACATATGAAAGTTACATGACCTCCTATAGTTTACCCAACCGACCTCCACCATAAATAATGAACGGTCCCTTATTTTTACTCTAAAGTCTAAATTCACTCTAAAATGATTTTGAGGTAATTAGGAATCGTGTCGCTCTGTAACTTGGAATATATTCATGATTTATGATCCGAAATGTAAATCTGCAAGAAAAACTACTTTCTAAAAAAATGAAAAAGATCACATAATATGCCTTTGAGCTTATTGTATAAGTTCATCAGTTTTGTTAAGGTAAGATTAAACATCATGTTTATCAAAACCAGTGATTGATGTGAATTAATATAAATATTCACTCACCAAATAACGTTTCATCATGACTAGGTCAGTCAGATTTCATTAGAGTTGTGATCCACTGCTGGAGGGGGGTAGGAGAAATTTGAGTCCAAAACGGCCCGAAAAAATGCTTTACACAAGTGAGTAACCGGCCCTGCGAGGCCCAGAACCAAGCGGCCCAAAGCGGCCCATGTGGCGATCGCCACAACGCCACAGTGGCCAGTCCGCCCCTGAATATAACAGCATCAAGTCCACGTATGAACAAGATACATTTATACATTTATAGTGCGCAAGAGTGATGGCTCGGTCAAACTATTAGTTTACCGCAAAAAATCACACTCGGACCAGTATCTCAACTTCGCCTCACACCATCCCCTACACTAAAGTTAGGCGTGATACGTACGCTACTTGATAGGAAGGACAACATTGTTACAGAGGACAAAGACATAGAGGCGGAAGAAACCAAAATAAAAGATGCATTGGCCAAATGTGGTTATCCGGCGTGGACCATCAAAAACAACAAATGGCAGATAAAAGCAAGAACAGTAAAACAACTGAGAAAAAGTAAAACCACAACAGACGAGACCAAGAGGAAAAAATTGGACATCACCACAACTATGAAGCCACATATCACTCTAAGACGATTATTGGTGCACCCTAAAGACAAACGCAAATTAGAGGATAACGCCAATTGTGTTATAAAATTCCCTGCAAATCCTGTGACTATTCTTACATTGGTGAAACGGGTCGTTTGCTTGGTACAAGAATGTCGGAACACAAAAAGGACGTCGAAAAGGCATGTAAAAAGAAATACACCAGAGCAGAAAGGAAAGCGTCGGAAAGTGAACAGAACAAGTCGGCCATCTCGGATCATGCGGCGAGAAACAATCACATAATACTAATAGACTGGGAGGAGGCAAGGATAATAGACAAGGAGGAGGAACGTATAAAACGGTGGATCAAGGAAGCGATATGGATTAAGAAGAGGGCAAGAGCAACTTGATGAACCGGGATGAGGGGACCTACATGCTGAGTAATCTCTATAATCCGCTGTTGAAGAAATAATCAGGCAACTCTGATTCCGGCGTTTCTGGCAACACCAGTTCCCGCGGTTCCAGCAGTGCAGTGGATCACAACTCTGATAAAATCTGACTGACCTAGTCACGATGAAACGTTAGTTGGTGAGTGAATATTTATATTTATTTACCTCTATCACTGGTTTTGATAAACATAATGTTTATTACGTATTATTTATACTCACCTCTATAGTTTGGAAACGTTTGCATTTTATCCCTAAGATGAACTGCTGCCCAAAAATATGCCTTTATTAAAAATCTACATAATTATTTAATTAAGAAAAAATCACTTCGGACACCTACACCTCTATATTTAGCCACGGAAGTAGCCCAACAGGCAACACCGCACATTACCCATAATGCATCCTCATTAACCTTTGGGCGAAACTTGATGGACGTGTTTTTGTCTCACTCCAGCCAAGTGTAAAATAACATATCTTTCTGTGGTTTTTCAGAAGGTTCATACCAAGTAGGTTTCGCCCTGTATAGATGGCGCATAGTCTATTGCTTTGCGCCCTTAATTGGAATTTGCGTTAGTCCCATATTTTGTATGCCTAGACCGTCCGACCGGTCTTTTTCACAATTTTTAGGACCTGTAGGGGTCACACTACTAAATAGAACTCCATAGGGTTGTGTACAGAAACACTGATATAAAGCTCTGTGTTAGACCACTAAATTGCGAAATTGGACCTTGTAGAGTGATTTTTTCTGAAAGATGATCACATTTTCTCACCAAAAAGTGAAAAAAATAGGTAGGTGAACCTGCTCGATTTTCAAAATACGCCCATGGAGTTGACTACCTCTCTGACGAGCTTGGAAATGCCGCCGTAATCGTCAATGTTTCCAGTAAAAAACACAAATTTGAGAGATCTCTCAACATTTATCTAGATGATATTCACAGTTTATAGTCAGGGTGCATGTAGGTGATGTCCCATTAATCATAATTAATCAAAAATCATAGGCATTTACGCAATTGTATTACCGTCAAGTTTTTTTAATTGAGGATTTTGCCATGCATATTTTCCGATTCTAGCTTTAAACACCGCCCTTAAGGTTAGGGGATACACCATTTAGTGTAGTGCACCCTTAAGGAAATTGATATTGTGCTGAATGTACTTGAAATGTATTGGAATAGTTACCTTGAATCCTTTTGAACATTTTGTGATCATTTTAATGATATTTCCATGTTGTTATAATTATGTATGAGTGGAATTTGTCATGTATGGATACCTGCTATCTACTGAAGATAGCAAAATTAACATAGCAATATTACATTTTGTGAGGACAGTTACAATCCTTTTTAAAAGAAATACTTGTCAGGACAGCGTTCATCCTTTTTAAAGAAATTCTTGTTGTATTGAATGTCTAGGTGTGTTTTTACTGACAGGGGTAGGGTACATGCACTGTGTTGTTGTACAAAAGTAATCAAAATAGATTCCAAAATGATAACGTTGGCGACTTTCCCCACCAATGTTCAAATTTGATGAATTAATCTACAAAATAACAGAGCAGATGTACACTTAATCAGGTCAGACTTGTTTATCATTTAACTTACCTGTTAAATGGTTTTGCCTCCAGAATGCAGGCATTATACACAATACCTTCATGGATGTGACCCTCACATCTTGAAATAGTTTTACAACTTGAGCTTAACTTAGTAACACAACATAAGCTTAAGCCTACTCTATCCATCATCAATGCATGGAATAATAAAAAATAAATAAAAAATAAGCTTACTTCATAGATATTTCAAATGTGGCCAAATTTTACTCAAGGCTTCATAGTAAGTTACTTTTATGCTCCGTATCACCCCCCCCCCCCCATGTACCCCATTAAAGTGCCTACTTGACATTTTTTACCCAAGTGGTGCACCTTAAAACTGTGCAGGACTGCTGCATTTGATCCGACATTGTCCGGTCAGACTGAGATGAAAGGCAGCGGTTTGTTTAAAAATCATCCTTTTCTCTCTAAATAGCATAGAATTACAGTTTCCAATAGGCTTACTTACAAAACACGTCAAAATAGGTCAAATTAAGGCAACAATTGGATCGAAACAATCTCATTCTGGTCGAAAAATCCTTGTTTTACAATATTTGTCTCGAATAAAATTCAAAACAGCTGATTTCTGACCTCATTTTACTTAATAATGAGGTCAAGGGTCAAATATGGCCGAATTCCCTTAAGGGGTCACACTACTAAATAGAACTCTATAGGGTTATGTACAAAAACACTGATATAAAACTCTGTGTTAGACCACTAAATTGCGAAATTGGACCTTGTAGAGTGATTTTTTCTGAAAGATGATCACATTTTCTCACCAAAAAGTGAAAAAAATAGGTAGGTGAACCTGCTCGATTTTTCAAAATACGCCCATGGAGTTGACTACCTCTCTGACGAGCTTGGAAATGCCGCCGTAATCGTCAATGTGTCCAGTAAAAAACACAAATTTGAGAGATCTCTCAAAATTTATCTAGATGATATTCACAGTTTATAGTCAGGGTGCATGTAGGTGATGTCCCATTAATCATAATTAATCAAAAATCATAGGCATTTACGCAATTGTATTACCGTCAAGTTTTTTTAATTGAGGATTTTGCCATGCATATTTTCCGATTCTAGCTTTAAACACCGCCCTTAAGGTTAGGGGATACACCATTTAGTGTAGTGCACCCTTATGGTTCATAATATTTTATTCTATTTTTACTTTCGTAATTTCAAAATGGCGGCCGACACTCGTGCCATATGGTCTTTTTTATTCCCATGAGGTCGGCCTATTCCATTTCATACTATCTGCACGATAGTTATCATGTGTAATGCATTCTAATATGATACGCATGTCTGATATTCCGAGGCGTTTGGCATTCTTTATGTCCCATTTCCCGGTTTTCTCGTGTGTAATGCATTCTTACATGATACACATTCGGAACCCGCGTAGTTCCGTGTTTCATTATCCCCCGTTAGCGTCTGATGATTCACAACTCATCTTGAGGGTCTATAGCTAGGATCTAGTACTACTACTATCAATCCCTACGGGTCATATTTTCATACTATCGGTTGGTAATCACAATCATCTGTTATGTATTATATGTGTATTGCATTTAACAAGATAGTCGATAATGAGGTATTATGACATGACATGTTATCGTACTTCAATCCTTTATAAGACTATAATCGCGTACTGTACATGTTTCCATTACTGGTTTATTGATCTGATTTCCCTAATTATATCTACGATGCTTTATCAGTTGTATTATTGATTTTAACTCAATTATCCTGTTTGGTGTTATTTACAGACTGGAACCCCTTCAGGTTGCACACCACCAAATACATTTCCCATAGGCTTACACGTGAAATGCACAATTTTAAAATGGATATTTCTCGACGTTATAAGAAACTGGTATCTTGAAATTTGGTTTCAACTTGAAGATGAAAGCCATGACTACTAACTCAACAACTCATATATGGGGGGTAACCGGCATATTTTTGGGCTAGAGCCTTTTCAAAAAGTACGAGTTGAGTTTTCCTGGTCACATGCAATTGTTGATTTAGATGATGGCGTCAGATACCGGAAATGACCTGAACACAAATGTCTCTGTTAAAATATTAAAAAATCATCATTGCATCAATGTTTTTGGACCTAAAGAACGCTGATGTGTCGGGAAAATTTGGTATCAAATTATGCCTAAAAGATTCATCTAAATGCCTATCTGGCCTGTTTGGACAAAATCAAATTGGAAGTTACTCAAAATGACATAAACAAACCTTTAGTTCTTGCCTCGGGAGGACGCTGTTCTGATTTTCACGCATTATCTATCGGTAGATCCTCCGTTTTTAGCATAGCTAGCGATTACACCTTTTGTTTGCAGATCATGTTTTCAGTGTCCCCGATATTCCTCCCTTACATTTTCATATCGGAGCGCAGACCACCGAGGCTGTGTATTTGCCCAGTAGGGTTTTGAAGTGGGGTATCGAGAGAACCTAAATTGTCCGAGGTCAAGTCCAACTATTTTTTGTCTCCAATGTCAAGCCCCATAGAGCAGCAGCCAAGGTCACGTTGGCTGGCTGGCTGGTTGAGATTATTAAAGTGACTTATACCCTTTTGGATAAGGGTAGTTCGGGGCGCCCTTTGTCAGAGCCCTCTCAACCTCTTGGGCTGACGCCAAGGGGTTGTCCATTTATGAGTTCATGAACACAGTACAGTTTCTTGGAAGACTGATTCCACCTTCGCTAATTTTTATGAAGGACATTCAGCTTCGCGCTGCCGGGGGATGATATGCTACGCAAGTCCTCGGTGGTGGAATTCAGAATTAGTTGTATGAAGGAGGAGGAAGAGATGAGGAGAGAGAGGTGGTAAGACGTAGTATAACGGTTTCTTGATTCAAGCCTATTTACGACGCTTCCCTACATTATCTATCGCCTACTACGATATTATTTTTTACAAGAAATTTGAGGTTTACATATCTCATTTTTCTAAGTATGTCGTTTTCAACCCATTACTGATTTTGTTCCACAGTTTGTTGTTCAATGAAGTAGGCTGTATTTTATATATTGATGTCGTTTTCAACTAGGCCGTTCCTTTTATTGACTCAATCTTCTTCACCTATCTAATATGATATATTCAGAGTTGCTTTATCCTTCCAGTTGGCTTACAGTCAGTATTAGTTGTACTCATCTCTATGACATGGAATGTTTGTTGTCGGACACCCACTTTGACTAGTTGAGGGCATGAGCTTTATGTCTCCTCCTAGTTCGGTGCAAGTCTGCCATGCAAGCGTTTCCAAACTATAGAGGTGAGTATAAATAATACGTAATAAACTGGAAGGAGCCAATAAGTGCTCCTCTGTTTATGTAGTATTAGTTTTATACTCACCTCTATAGTTTGTTCCCACCTCCGGCCCCTAGTGCTCATCCCCTCTCGACCAAAGGGTTAAAGAGGATGCATTATGGGTAATGTGCGGTGTTGCCTGTTGGGCTACTTCCGTGTTGCCAAAGTGGGAATATGTAGCCCAATTGGGCTAAATATAGAGGTGTAGGTGTCCGAAGTGATTTTTCTTAATTAAAAAATTATGTAGATTTTTAATAAAGGCATATTTTTGGGCAGCAGTTCATCTTAGGGATAAAATGCAAGCGTTTCCAAACTATAGAGGTGAGTATAAAACTAATACTACATTAAAGGTATAATTATTATGTGATCTTTCCAGGGAACGCCCTCAACATCGAAAAAAAAATTGAAAGCAGATTTTCTTGCAGATTTACATTTCTGATCATAAATCATACATACATTCCAAGTTACATGGCGATACGATTCTTAATTACTTCAAAATCATGGTTTTAGAGTGAAAATAAACTGTCGGATTTCCGACATTTATATTTTTCACTCTAAATTCACTCTAAAACCATGATTTTGAGGTAATTAAGAATCGTATCTTTCTGTAACTTGGAATGTATGTATGATTTATGATCAGAAATGTAAATCTGCAAGAAAATAAAAATAATGAATAGAGGGCGCTCTCTGGAAAAGATCACATAATATGCCTTTAACAGAGAAGCACTTATTGGCTCCTTCCAGTTTAATCTACTTATATGCCTTTAAGCTATTCAGATATTTTAGATATTCGGATAATTAGGTTTTGATATTGAGCTATTCGTATTAACATGATAAGATATTTAGATATTTAGGATCATTTGAAAATTAGGTTTCATAAATCTATTAAGCTATTCAGATATTCAGGTAGGATAATTTCAATATTAGGTTTTGATATTTTGATAATGCATATCAATGAAATCCTGATTTAATTGTTTGACATTGAATCATTCTTTTAAAGAAACTGGTAGTGGCAACCTAACGAGTGCAACAGGGATCTCATTCAACATCAAGACCACGTCTGAACCATTACTCAACAAGGATCAATGGATCTATGTTATTGTTAGCGCCTGTGTTATAATTACTACTTTTATAACAACCTACTGTTGCTGTGAGTACATTTGTGAATATCTGATTTGACTTACCAGTTACCAAAACCACCGAGAGAATTCAATGTTCATGCAACGTTGTAACATACGTGATACAATGAGAGGAAAAAGATATCCTAAGCGTGATGTATTGGTCCTCAAACTTGACGACATAAGACTTAAAAGGGTAACACTACTCCAATTAAGATCCAATTGGAATCGAGTACACCACTCAAATTAAGCAGTAATCAAAGCTTGAACCACATTCGTATAATTCCACGGATTTTAAATACAACCTTTTACGACGGCTTTGAAATCAATAGTTTGATAATAATATGAAAAGATAATTATTAAGATAAATGTATTTAATTTGTTGAAAAAACATGTAACGAATGCACATATACACATTGAAAAAAGTATCGCACCACTTGTTGAAAAGTGCCTCGAATCTTGCCACCATGGTGTGATATTAAGGATCATTTGTTTGCGTAAGCTCTCCACCAAAATGTTATGCAATAAAAGGGCCACATTTCAGTTTGTGATGTAATCGGTGTAATGTTTTTCAAGGCCAAAGGGAAAATGCATGAAACAAGTTTGGGTATAACGCGATATTGAGAGGCCCAATGATTAATCTATATAGTTGTAATCCTTGGTCAAGTCTTCCAAGGTCAAAGGTAATCTGGGGTCAAATTTCAAAAAGTTGCCCGATTGTCCTCAAACAATTATGACACTGCCCTCCTCGAATTAGGTATTGATAAACTCAGCGACCGCCGGGAACAACTGGTTTTGAAATTCGGCCAGAAGCTCCTCAATTCGGAGCGCCACCAACATCTCCTCCCTGCGAAAACCGCAACAAAGTATTCCCTCAGGAACCAGAAAAATACCAGGAGCCCAAAACAAGAACTGGCAGACATTACAACTCAACTATCCCATATGTCATTCGTCTTTTAAATCAATATTAGCTGTTTATAATATTATGTATATATATTTGTTTTTCTATAATTTTACTTTGTATGATATGTAACTTGTAAGCTAGTGTTATCAGCTACGCTGTTTTAAGTTGCTGGCAATTGTATACCATGAATAAATAAATAAAATAAAAATACATGAAGAAACTCCCTTTTTCGTACGCCCAACATGGGGTCAAAGGTCAAAATAGGTCAAATTTTAGATAAGTTCAAATGACAAAAACAATATTGCGGAAGTGTTGACCTAGGTCAAAAAAAAAAAAAATCAACGATGATCTCTTATTATATGCTGAATTTATGAGCAACAAAAAATGGCATGTTTGGACTCATTCACTGCATTGTAGCCTATAACGTCTAAATGTAACATTTCTTGCGCCAAATAAGGAACTAATATAATGACTATTTTAAGTTTTTAAAATCTATTCAATATCGAGTTATACCCAAACTTGTTTCATGCATGTTTTTGGACAAAAACATGCATTTTCCCCTTGGCCTTGAAAACATTACATCGATTACGTCAAAAACTAAAATGTGGCCCTTTTATTGCACAACATTTTGTTGGACAGCCTACGCAAACAAATGATCCTTAATATCACACTATGGTGGCAAAATTCAAGGCCATATTTGCACTTTTCAACAAAAAAACAGTGGTGCGATACTTTTTTCAATGTGTATACATGTACGGCGGGCTTCTAAATTAATACGTGTGCTCAAGAGTTCAAATTGATTTTACTCCAATGGCATAATTCATAGAAATTAACTACAATGTCTCTTTGTGAACAAGGTTTTTCAATCACTGACCTTTGTCATGATTATTGCAATTTCCACGATCGAAATGGTAGTCATCGTCAAAGTAACTTTAATTTCATATTAACCCCACCTTAGTTACGCTTTAAAATGTTGAATACATAATTATGTTCAATGCCTCTTTTCATTTTAGGTTGCAATAAAGAAAACACTGGAGGAGGTAGAGGTATAAACTGATTTTAAATATCTTATCTAGAACCGTGTGATATTGCAAGTTGAATGAATAATAGTCTTATTTGGCAATACACTGATAATAATAAAAGTGCGTTAGTTTCCTTATTTCGGGTAGCAAGCCTGAAAAGTAAAAAGGGGATTGCGGTTTTTTTCACAAGTGAAATCACAACATATATCAATTTATCTATTTATTTGAACATACACTTTTACAACAGTGGCACCCATCTACCAGACGGGGTGTTCATAATAATATACATGTACATACAGGGTGTCTAAAAAAAACCGTGCACGTGTTTACCCAACTTATTTGACCATGAACTTCTGTCGCTGGACAGTGAAATATAGGCCAACATAGAAATCTTCGCCAAAAGGGATCCAAATATCGGAATTTCACCCGGTTTTTGGCTTATAAGTGAGGGAAATGGTGTTTCTAACATAGGCCTATGCTATCTTACTATGCTTTAATATTCAGGACCATACAACAAAAATATATTTCAAAATGGTGATTTAAGGGGGGGGGGGTCTATGTTATTTTCACCAATTTTGGAAACAGATTTTCTCAATGTTACCGTGGGTTTACCCCTTAGAGTCATATATCAAATTGAAGCTTAGGTAACAGCGTTTCAAAAAATGCGCTTTATTTTGATATGGTTGCTATGGTAACCAGCTAACCCTTTGAACACTGACACTCCTGAGTAAACGGTAGCCACACCCTGACACCCCTGCTGAATTATCCCTCAATAGGGATTATTGTCACTGTCTGTATCATTTCCATTTACTATTACCAACATTACTAGCAGAGTCCATGACCCTTGCTAAAACATCTGCTGCCGACAGCGCCATTGAAAAATCTGAAAATCTGACCAATATTGATGAAATAACTTCAATTTTATCAGCACAGATTGTTTTTAACGCAATGTCACGATGTCAAAACAAAGCTATGTGCAGCCCGTAGACTGCAGACCACTTTCCGGGTCAAAAGGGCGATATAAAACCTCCAGCGGCCGCCCGTGTGTGTGATCAAACTCAAAAAAGCACCTAAAGGGAACCAACGTAACTAGAAAACTAAATGTTGCATGTTCACCATACTTTAGTAGATGATGTATAGGAACAATGCGCAGGACTACATGAAGCCGGATTTTCAATTTATCTTTCCAAATTTGAATTATAACGTAAGATTACCTGATTGGTCGGTTCCTGGTTACCATATGGCAACCGAAATAATTTCTTTTACTGGGAAGAAAACTAAAAAAATATTTAAATGAAACATATTTCTATTTCTATTAAGGTTATAATAAAATGTATTGGCCTATATATATATATATATATTTTGATACAGCCTCTACTACTACTACCTGTAAAGCGTACATATGGTGTATACATTGTGAGTTTTGTAAATATAGCACATCACCTCCAATGGACAACAACTCAAATAATACACCCCCACAAGACGGGAGCCCTACTACAGGCCATGCTGCAGGTATGTCTCTGAAATGGATCGATAAACAGCATTATTATTTTTTTCATTCCAAAGTTTTGTAATTTTCATCACTATTATACAGCATTCTTTTTTTTTCATTGCAAACTTTTTTAATTTTCATCACTATAATCCTAACTCTACTACACCACACGGCCAGCCTGTTTTTATAACCCGGCGTGCACGTTTTTTGGGCTATTAATTGGACCAAGCCTATATTACGAGGCGAATATACTGAGCCGATTAGCCTTGACAGCCGTGGTGTAGTGGAATCATGATGAGCTGGAGGTCCGTGGTTCAAATCCCAGGGGGTCAGGGTGACCTTTCGGGTGAATTTTCTCCGTCGGAAAAAAAATCTGTTGCCGTGTGGTGTTATGCCCATTCGTGGCCATTCATTCACAATCACTAGTATGGCCCAACACCAATCATACACCTAGCACAAAAAGTCCCTGACCGGGTGCTTTGATGTTGGCTTAGTCAAAATAAATAATCGGTACCAAAAATCTGAGACATACATTAAATGAGCAGATTTCTTCTCCGCAGTTCGATACCTCATTCAAAAATATCTGGATACTTTTAAAGTTATGGCGATTTCAATGACCGCGCATAACAACAGCAAAGTTGCACTAGAAATGGTTTCTATGGGATATCATTGATTTGTGTGTGATACTGTCATACCTGTATGCTATCTGAACCAGCCACCTAGGTATCTGGATGAATGGGTCTGGAGTGATTGCGGTATAAAGGTGTGTTAGCTGTGACGATTAAACGTTTTGCTGATTAGCTGTGAGTCTTTACACACACATTTTCACTGCGTAACTTATCATCTTTTTCTCCACCCATCACGCCACTGATGGTGACTGTATGTTCATCTTGTTTTAAAAAGTTACGCACCGTTAAAGTATCACTATTTTCACCTTTGCTAAATTCAGTCATCTGACAAATGCAACTGACAACACTGTTGCAGAAAAATTCATGTTTTTTTCAGCCACGTTTATTCAGCATGGTTCACTTGCTCTGCAATATCAATGAAACTAAGTTATTACAAAAATAGATAAGTCATTAGTTGTACATCGCCCATTTTAACCAGGAACATTTTATCAGGCAACACTGTTAGCAGTACATGTTTTAATCTCAAACAAGTAGAATAAAGTTATAACTATTCACATTGCACTTATAAGGTGTCAAATGAGGAATGCATTATTTTTTAATCATTGTAGCGATTTGTATTATTGATATCAAAAATGTCAAAATGTAAAGTAGGGTCTGTATTTGGCAACACTGCCACACAATGCTTAATTATCCCAGCTCATGAATCGTATAATGTTAGAGATGAGGGTATGATAGTAGTTCATGATTAATGATATTACACATGAAGCACAATCGCAGTATATTTTAGGTATAGTCAACCATTGGCAAAAATCGCAACTTTCAAAAAATCCCAAAATGCCTTATTAAAATTAAAATCCCCGATATTTTCAGTTTTAAGACTATCAAGTGGACAAGGGTTTATTTATACCATATTTTTAAATATAATGTTAAAGCTGAATGCAAACTGCTTATCCACAAAAATAGCCTGTGTAAGTAAATGTAATAAATATAAGAGGACCTGACGTTTCGATTCTAACAGAATCTTTATTCGATAAAGATTCTGAAATATAGGCCAACATAGAAATCTTCGCCAAAAGGGATCCAAATATCGGAATTTCACCCGGTTTTTGGTTTATAAGTGAGGGAAATGGTGTTTCTAACATAGGCCTATGCTATCTTACTATGCTTTAATATTCAGGACCATACAACAAAAATATATTTCAAAATGGTGATTTAAGGGGGGGGGGGGGGGGGGGGGGGGGAGGTCTATGTTATTTTCACCAATTTTGGAAACAGATTTTCTCAATGTTACCGTGGGTTTACCCCTTAGAGTCATATAAATCAAATTGAAGCTGAGGTAACAGCGTTTCAAAAAATGCGCGTTATTTTGATATGGTTGCTATGGTAACCAGTTAACCCTTTGAAGACTGACACTCCTGAGTAAACGGTAGCCCCACCCTGACACCCCTGCTGAATTATCCCTCAATAGGGATTATTGTCACTGTCTGTATCATTTCCATTTACTATTAGTATTACCAACATTACTAGCAGAGTCCATGACCCTTGCTAAAACATCTGCTGCCGACAGCGCCATTGAAAAATCTGAAAATCTGACCAATATTGATGAAATAACTTCAAATTTATCAGCACAGATTGTTTTTAACGCAATGTCACGATGTCAAAACAAAGCTAGGTACGCCACTGATGGTGACTGTATGTTCATCTTGTTTTAAAAAGTTACGCACCGTTAAAGTATCACTATTTCCACCTTTGCTAAATTCAGTCATCTGACAAATGCAACTGACAACTACAACTGACAACACTGTTGCAGAAAAATTCATGTTTTTTTTCAGCCACGTTTATTCAGCATGGTTCACTTGCTTTGCAATATCAATGAAACTAAGTTATTACGAAAATAGATAAGTCATTAGTTGTACATCGCCCATTTTAACCAGGAACATTTTATCAGGCAACACTGTTAGCAGTACATGTTTTAATCTCAAACAAGTAGAATAAAATTATAACTATTCACATTGCACTTATAAGGTGTCAAATGAGGAATGCATTATTTTTTAATCATTGTAGCGATTTGTATTATTGATATCAAAAATGTCAAAATGTAAAGTAGGGTCTGTATTTGGCAACACTGCCACACAATGCTTAATTATCCCAGCTCATGAATCGTATAATGTTAGAGATGAGGGTATGATAGTAGTTCATGATTAATGATATTACACATGAAGCACAATCGCAGTATATTTTAGGTATAGTCAACCATTGGCAAAAATCGCAACTTTCAAAAAAATCCCAAAATGCCTTATTAAAATTAAAATCCCCGATATTTTCAGTTTTAAGACTATCAAGTAGACAAGGGTTTATTTATACCATATTTTTAAATATAATGTTAAAGCTGAATGCAAACTGCTTATCCACAAAAATAGCCTGTGTAAGTAAATGTAATAAATATAAGAGGGCCTGACGTTTCGATTATAACAGAATCTTTATTCGATAAAGATTCTGTTAGAATCGAAACGTCAGGTCCTCTTATATTTATTACATATTTTTAAATCGTAATTCCACATATTTGTGTGAAGGAGTTATTTCAATATACTTTTTATCGCACGAAAATATGGTAAAATGGCTAAAAGTTGTTTTCAGCTGTTATGGAAACAAGAATGATCGATGGAAACTAATACAATTGTTGTGAGTTTGGGCCCAAGGCCTAACATACATAATATGGAAATCGCTTGTGGACATTTATCTATTGATCTGTGATATATCTGGAGTCACATAACTCCCTCTGTGCGATGGAAAAACTCTAAAATGGACCATGCTCCCAAGTTAGTGTGAAATTCTTATCTTAGCCCTAGAACAAATATTTGAATCGACGTTTAGTAAATACAAAGAGGGCTGATTTTCTAAATCCTTAGATGCTCCAAATTTATTTAAATTACGTTAACATTTAATTCAAATTTATTCAACATAAATACGTACAATTTTCTCTTTGAAGTCCTTATATCATCCCATCAGTCAACGAGTGCCGACACTATTTACTAGGCATAGCACAAGTCATGCTGCACAAACATGCCACACACACATTTCGTGAACAATTGAGAAATGTCTATAAAGCGCGTGAAACTACTACTTTTCCCATAAGTGCACACACAGAAATCAGCTGCCTCATTTCGTATCACCCCTGTAAGAAATGCATTTTCCTTGAGTGCTTCATTCCATGCATGGAGAGGTACTTACTATTTATTATTATTATTATTATTATATGGATTTATATAGCGCATTTCCAAAATACCAATGCGCTGTGCAATGTATACATTAGATAAAAAATAATATGTTAAAAAAAAGCAGTTAAATAACTGGGGATGGTAGCCCTGACCTTCAGCTAAATCCCCAGTACTATATTCTAAATTTATTTCCATAACTCGAGATTGGACTGTTTGAACGAATCCTCAAAACACCTCATTTTGGGGTAAATTCCTTCTTTTTGGGCACATTTAAAAAAGTAGATATTCTAATTGTAGTACACATTTCTGGAAATATATTGGTATGATTGGTTTTCAAAACAGTGAGTGTTGCACAAAAGCATTTAGTCATTTATCGGGATATTTACGGCATACAAATCAATGGTTACTATGGTTACAATTGAAAGTAATGCACTTTTATTAAACATGGTGACACATATTGTGAATGTATTTAGGAATATAAACATGTTAAACAAATATGGCGTAAAGTACCTAATTTTGAATTTTGAGATTTGAATTATTAATTAGCTAATTTGCATATTTGATAAGATATCGAACTAGTTGTCAGTTTAAAATATACATCTTAGCACAGGTATCCATCATACCAAATGTCATTTGGTTACTACGTACAGAATTTGAAATATATTTTAGTTACGCATATTTGATTTGCTAGACTTCATGATTTGTTTAGGATTTCCACATTACGGATTTTATTTGTTCATATATTGTGCATTTTCAGAAGCCTGATGTACAGATAGTGAATTAAATACACTTCTGATTTTCTATCAGCTGATAAACATGTGAGGAATGTGATGATTAGTGTTTTTAGTCATTTTAAGAATAATTATTATTAAAATAAAGAGGTGTTAACATTGACAAAAATCAATGTTTAGCTCGAAATGGCATTTCGTGGCAGGTTTTGACTACTTTTGGAGAATTTTAAATGACATACGGTATATCACCAGAACGTATTACTCGATTAACACAAAAATAGATCTGTTGCCAAGATCTTTAAAATGACACCTGTTATGTTGAATTCCAATATAATTGAAATGTCCGTGTGCTATTTCTACTATTACACATCCAGAGGCACCCAATCTGCCAGCGGAGTCGTCCGGATTAGTAGCATCACGTAATGTGGGCGGACGGGAAGCAAACCTTAATAATTCAGTTCATGATGGTCCCGGTGATGGTCAAGGTAATGTCATAAGATGCATACATTTGTGGTTTAAACGGTCCTCCGTAGCCATTAAAAAAGGGGGGAATTGCCCCCATATTTAAGTCCGTCAGAAAAAGTTTATTTTGATACCATTTTAGGTCGCAAAGTCAGAAGAAAGGGGAATAGAGGTGTAGGTAAATTGATTTAAATGATCTTATTTAAAACCGTATGATATTGCAAGGGGAATGAATAATAGTCTTGCCTTATTTGGTATTAAACGTGTGTTCCGGTAGCAAGCCTGAAAAAGTGTGATGCGTAATGCGGTTTTTTTCTCAAAATGAACTCACATACGGAAACCAAGTGTCTCGAAATGTAAAAAATCGTTCTTTTTTGAATGGATGGTACAACAACGAGACTGACCCCGCCTAATGCGAAAAGTCTTAATGTAAAGTCTTAATGTAAACTGCTTTGATATGTAACATGGAATAGAAAATAACAGATTATACGTTATTGCGTAGACGGAAGGCGCCTCATCCCATACATGCATGTACCTAATAATATTGTTTACATATTTATCATCATGACCATACAGGGAACATTCAGCCAATAAGCGCTAGCCATGGAGATACAAACCCGACAAGCCGAGATGAAGGTATGTCACTAAAGTAGAATGTTCTTGATATTGCACATATTCTTGGCCTTTTATTGAAACACACTATGGGCCTAAATGGAAATATTTTAAAGTAATAATTTTCCCAATTTAAAACTTAGTATAGTCAAATATAAATGCTATACTATGGGGCGCGAAAGATTGACTACTACATGTAAGAGCAATATATAGAATATTAAAATAAAAATTTACTAATATTTGTTTAATAATATACCATATCATAGCATAAATGCATTGATGAGCAGTGGCGGTGCCCCCCCCCCCATCCCCAAAATATCGATTTAGTTAAAATTATACCAAATTATACAACTATACAACAGTTGACAATTATAGCATAAAAGAGCTAAATCTTGAGCGCTACCGTTTACAACATAAACATATTGCACTTGTAGGAATGACAATTGTGAATCACAATTTACAAATACAGATATATTAAAGATAAAAACACACAGAAATTAGCTGCCTCATTTCGTATCACCCCTGTAAGAAATGCATTTTCCTTGAGTGCTTCATTCCATGCATGGAGAGGTACTTACTATTTATTATTATTATTATTATTATTATTATTATATGGATTTATATAGCGCATTTCCAAAATACCAATGCGCTGTGCAATGTATACATTAGATAAAAAATAATATGTTTAAAAAAAAGCAGTTACATAACTGGGGATGGTAGCCCTGACCTTCAGCTAAATCCCCAGTACTATATTCTAAATTTATTTCCATAACTCGAGATTGGACTGTTTGAACGAATCCTCAAAACACCTCATTTTGGGGTAAATTCCTTCTTTTTGGGCACATTTAAAAATGTAGATATTCTATATAATTGTAGTACACATTTCTGGAAATATATTGGTATGATTGGTTTTCAAAACAGTGAGTGTTGCACAAAAGCATTTAGTCATTTATCGGGATATTTACGGCATACAAATCAATGGTTACTATGGTTACAATTGAAAGTAATGCACTTTTATTAAACATGGTGACACATATTGTGAATGTATTTAGGAATATAAACATGTTAAACAAATATGGCGTAAAGTACCTAATTTTGAATTTTGAGATTTGAATTATTAATTAGCTAATTTGCATATTTGATAAGATATCGAACTAGTTGTCAGTTTAAAATATACATCTTAGCACAGGTATCCATACCAAATGTCATTAGGTTACTACGTACAGAATTTGAAATATATTTTAGTTACGCATATTTGATTAGCTAGACTTCATGATTTGTTTAGGATTTCCACATTACGGATTTAATTTGTTCCAAAAATGCATTAACATTTCTAATATTTGTGTAATAATATACCATATCATAGCATAAATGCATTGATGAGCAGTGGCGGTGCCCCCCCCCATCCCCAAAATATCGATTTAGTTAAAATTATACCAAATTATACAACTATACAACAGTTGACAATTATAGCATAAAAGAGCTAAATCTTGAGCGTTACCGTTTACAACATAAACATATTGCACTTGTAGGAATGACAATTGTGAATCACAATTTACAAATACAGATATATTAAAGATAAAATGTACACAAATTAAGAAACAACAAAATGTCACACTTCATGGAACTTTACTGCACGACCAGCCCTAAGAGATAATGGGTACCTAATTATTAAAAATATTGACAAAATAAGGAACAGGACTATTTTGGAAACGCTGATTCATACAATGAAATTGGGTCAAGTTGCCACTATTACGAAAATTAGTTAGAATATGACCAAATTTAACAATTTAAGCGTAAGATGGCAAACAAATACAAGCTAATGCGAAAAAAATCTTGGCCCCCTTTCAAACCCCATTGTGTTATCATGGTGGCGACGCAACTGTTGATGAAGGGAATTCGCATTGATGATATCTGGAACTGTTCAACTGGGTCAAGTTGCCACTATTACGAAGTGATCTGCCATGACACTCCAGTCTGGTAGGAGGGAGGAGAGATTTTGTCCTCTCATTTTTAGGAAGCCCTCCAGCAAATCTTCGACAATGCTTCTCCTTCCTTCCAGACAAGGTGTCAAAATGGCTATTACCCAAGGCTTCATCATAAGACTCATACTTATTCCCAAGTATGCTTCTACAAGCCCTTTTTTGGATGGATACCAAGTCCTTTGATTGTTTGACAGAAATCAGAAATAGTTTAGTGCCAAACTACATCAGCGTATTCAAGAATAGGTCTTACATAGCCACCGTATACTACACAGAGCTCCTTGCTGCTAAAATCAAAACGTTTGAGGGTCCGCAGCATGAACAACCTTTTATTGGCTTTCTTATTGTCAACCTGTGTGTTCCACTTAAGGTCGTTTTGGACAAACAGGCTTAAAACCTTGGCTTCAGCAACGCGGGGGAGTGGGTCGGTACCGATTCTTAAATCACACTGCAGGGGAGTTTTGCCAAAATATACCTGAAGGGCCTGACACTTGGAGGGATTCAAATTGAGCATATTATTCTTTGCCCACTTGGTCAATTCATCAAGATCAGCCCGCAGTAGTCTAACAGGAAAGTCAGAACAAGTAACATTATGTGCAAATGTCAAGTCATCAAAACATACTTTAAACATCTCGAGTTTGCATTATCACCAGCTTCATTAATGAGGATTTGGAGACAAATGGGGCCTAATTTGGTGCCTTGAGGAACCCCACCACGAAGTGTAACATAATCGGACAGAGCATTATTGTATCTCACACATTGTTGACGATTATGGAGGAAATCACAAATCCAGGGAATGATTGTCCTGATATGCAACTTGGAACGTTTTTCTGGAAAGCATGAAATAATAGCCCCATCTAACACCTTATAAAATGTATAATGTAAAAGCTGAATGCAAACTGCTTATCCACAAAAATAGCCTGTGTAAGTAAATGTAAAAAATATAAGAGGACCTGACGTTTCGATTCTAACAGAATCTTTATCGAAGGTAAAATGACAGAATACAACATACACTAACATATATATAGACATGGGAACAAAGGGCAGGAAGTCACATGGGATAATGTAACAAAGAGGGGGTCAAAGTGACAGATGGATGAATAGGGGAAGGTATAACAAACTTGACAGATGATTGATGAAGTGGATAATGTAACAAAAGGATGACATAGACAAAGGGGAGATTAAAAAGTGAAAGGCAAATGGGATATAAAAAATGGAGAGTAAAATCTATAATGGTAATTGATGACTACAAATGAATAATAAAAATAGATGTAAATGTAAATGGTAACAAATAATGGAAATGCACTGGAACGAGTAATGAAAATTACTGTGCATAGGAGGCAATGTCGAAAATGAGAACATAGTGTCACACATAACAAGAAGTAAAAAATAGGAAAATAAAAAATAAAGTGAAGAAAAAGTGGAAAAAAACAAATGGGTCAAAAATACAAGTGATAGGTTGCAGAGATACAAATGGAGGAGGTGGGGGGGGGGGGGGGGGGGGGTGTTAAGTCTTATCGTTCCCTTCCTGGATGTTTAGGCCATGGGGCTGAATGGTGAGAAGACGCTTCATCCATAGTTTCTCTCTACTGAGACGTACCACTTCTGAACGGCTACCTAAAGATTCAATGCCCTGTAAGATCATATCAGACATAGTGTGGTTGGGAAGATTAAAGTGGTGTCCGACAGGTGGCTTGTTGGTGTTGACCGTCGATCTGTGTCCATAGAAGCGCTTCTTCAGTGAGTTTTTGGTCTCACCAACATACTGGACTCCACACACTCTACATGATAAGAGGTAAATGACATTAGATGTGGTACAAGTGATGTGACCCTTCGTCTTGTAGGTGGCATGGGTGGTGTGACTGGTGAAGGAATCGCCTTCCTTGATGTGTTCCCGGCAAACGACGCACCTGCTGATCGACTCGCACTTAGAAGTACCATGCTGCGTAGGGAGAGAATCATCAGTTAATGGGGGAATAGTAGCACGTACTAACATATCTCGTAGGTTGCGAGGGCGTCTGTAGGCCAGGATGGGTATGTCAGGAACTGCACGACGAAGACGGTCTGATGTGTGGAGAATGTGATGGTTAGTGTTGGTGATGTGACGTAGAGGAGGAAGGTTAGGATGAAATGTGGTGACAAGGGGAATCTTAGGGGTGGGGTCTAGGTTTCTAGACTTCTCCTGAAGGACTGTGGCTCTCGGGAGAGAGTGGACTTTCTTGATGGCTTGCTGGACTTTGGTGGAGCTGTGACCCCTGGTAACCAGATGCTTCTTTAAATTCTGTGCATGATATAAGAATTTAGATTCGTTAGAGCAAATACGTCGGAGACGGAGAGCCTGACTATATGCTATGCCAGTCTTACAATGGCGAGGGTGGCAGCTTGAAGCATGGAGATACTGGTGCGTATCTGTGGGCTTGGTGAAGAGATCTGTAGATAGTATACCATTCTCAGCTTTCTGTATGGTTACATCAAGAAAGTGTGCCTGTTGGTGGGAGTAATCAGAAGTGAACTTAATGGTCCTGTGAAATTAGTTCATGTGATCAATGAATGTGAGGAGGCTGCTTTCATCACTGGTCCGGATAAAGAATACGTCGTCGATGTACCGCAACAAATCCAAGGTCGACAAGGCGCTTCAGCTAGCATTTGTTCCTCCAGCCTAGACATGAAAAGACAGGCCCATGAAGGAGCCATCCTAGTACCCATAGCATTTATGGTCACTTTTACCAATCGGTGATAGTGGGACTGGATTCGTGTAATGGGTTTTAAGCTTGTGGTTTGTGATGATGAGATCAAGTATGGCATCAATTAGTCAAAGTGACGAATTGGCTAAGTTATACGTTTTGACTAATTTACTAGGTACCTGGACGGCATTACCTATTTCTGTAAAACCGACAGTTTCTACAATGTAAAGAACTCAATCTGCGATTGTAAGCCATTTTGGGATCAATATCATAGGTCACAACATAGATCATTTTTATATCGTAGTGTGTTACAAGAATATTTTCAAGTTCAATATTATATTTTGACATTAAGTAACCTATAACAACCCATATAACCCCTTATTGGAACCAACTTCGAATCGTTATGGATTGCAAAATGTATACCACACATCTAACTATGAATCTCGTAAGGGGGAATAACACTAAAAATAAGTGTCCCATTGTATTACACGTAAAATATGGCTAAAAGAGTCTCGATTTTGGGTTCCTACATGTAGTAACCGTTTTTCGGAATGTCTCGAATGCTTCATTATAATAACTAAATATTCAAATTTCATAAAATGGTCAAGAAGTATTACTTCTTCCAATTAGTTTTTATGATATGAATATGATCATTTAAACAGCGCCACCCCTATTTTTAGCCCGAACGCTCGCCTTCTGACCGCCTCAGGGCATGCACGTGTGTTCAACCACAGATACATTTTCGGTAAAATCGAAAATCAATATTTTGCGATTGCCTGATGATCAAAGTACTCGAGATTTTTTATTTCATTTTTAAAATGCTACCATCACGCCAAACTGATTCCCAAAGGACCCCGATTAATCACACAAGTTTTTTGTTATTGCCGGAACTTAGTGCCATTGGTCAGAAGTCACAAACTGGTCCAAAAAATGTTTCACTTCTAATAATGTTGAGAAATGCACCAATTCTGATTAAATGGGACAAAACTTAAGTTTTACATACTTTATGACCCACAAACTATATATTGTTGGAAAGCTTATGAATCAAGGTTTTTCATTTTTGCAAAAAAGAATCAAATTATACAGGGTGTGTAACATTTTTACAGGGTGGAACATAAAAAAGTTGATCGTTTTTGCTCCTCACAACATATTTTGATAGTTTGTACAATTAGGGTTTAGCTGAAGATGTTTACCGAAAATGTTTACCGAAAATGTAAAATCGCAGAAGGTGCTACCAAATTTGCTAAGAATCACCTGCCCAAAATGTACACAGGAAAAGTACAGGGTGTCTAAAATTATGATGAAATAATGCATAAAATGAAAGTTTGTATATAATATTCTATGGAATTTAGTTAGCATGGCCTATTTAATTTAAAGGAAAATGGTTATCAAAATGAACTACATGAATATCATTAAAGTTCCTTTTATTTTGAATACAGGGTGGTCCAAAATATGTCTAAATAGCAAATTTTTCATAAATCTATGAACAATTCTGTGAAGAAACACTTCTGGCTTTTTTAGTTAAATGTTTTACTACCAAGGGTAGAAAAGGACAGAGTCACACAAATGAAAAAGAGAGACTGCGATTTGGCCATTGTTTAATCAATAAAATGAATAAAACTGTGTATTTTTTACATTAAAACACTCCCTGAATTGAACATTATATTCTAATAGAGAATGTCTAGATAACAATTCAATATTAATATTCATAGTAGCAGGCACATGTTATTAACACATATAAGAAGTTTGAATACTTTCCTATGTATACTTTTAAAATGGCATCAATTTCAAAAGTTCTAGTTTTCCGCTATTTTGTGTAGAAACCTATGGGCGCCTCATCCACCGGCCCCACCCTTGACTCACTCGACGTTTAGATTGATAACTTCACTGTTGCTAAACATGTGGCTTTAATCTTTTTTTATTCGGTAGCTGGATAAATTGCCTTTAATATGATACCAAAAATGTTATGTTTTTTTGACAACTTCTATTTAAAATAGAGACACGTATCACGATTTTAAGGATTTTTGAAACGGCCCCACCTTATTTGTAATACCTATAGTGACCTGTGACCCATTATATAAAACGAGAAGTGATTAAGTTTTGTGCGCCCATAATATACCTTGACCATGGTGTTCTTCGCCCTCGTCGTCCAAAACAATGCTATTCTTAACACTTTCCACGCGGCAGACAAGCGTGGTTAAGCTTTCAAATCGCTCGAACTGGACTAAAATCAGTAATTTTTTAATACAAAAATACATTTTTGAACTTGGACCTCTAATTTCAAATGTGAACGATGACTATGTATACAATTTCTTTTTATATTATTTCTATCCACTTGAACCCCTACCCCCACCCATTTTTGCAGTAATGTTGACACTCGCTAGCTGATAAGATTGCATTTGACCTTGAAATTGGAATTTGAAATATATAATTTGAATTAAACTAAAGCATCATGCCCCAACGACCTCACTTTTTGAAGAACGACAATGGATTTTCATTATTTAATTAATGTGGTTTGACCTTGTTATTTACCCACTAAACACTTTTTAGGGCTTAGAATATTTTCTAACCCTAACTTTTTTTACAAAAGGAAATAATTGAAAAAGTGGTCCTAGTGGGAATCGATCCATGGACCTATGTACATATTTCAACGCATGTTTCTCAACCGCTAGACCAGCGACGGGTTGTCATGATTGTAATCCTTTTTCTTAAGCATTAACGAACGAAATAAATCAATTATATTATTATGATCAGCACACACAATATTATGAATAACTCACAATATTCTACCCTGGGTGATCTCACTATAATATGAGTATATCCTGAGACTAATATACAGTCATCAAAAAATAACTATACAGGTAATAAATGAGCTTTTAACTCTAAGAATATAATATTCTACCTACAAATATTAAATTATAAAGTTGTTGAGAATTTTTTTTCTTCATTAATATGAGATATTGCACGCTAGGATCGGTTGAATATTAAAGAAGTGACAATCCAAAATGTAAGGTTAAGTCACAATTTTATTTTCACATTCTACTTTTCAGCACTGGGGAGAGTATGACATGACAGGTATAGCGTGCGTGGCGTATTGATCCATCGGGACAATACGTCCGGCTATCCAACCTGCGCATGCATCCCCAATTGCACTACCGGTAATCGATAATGTACCCGTAGCTGGGTCCGCGTGTAGAAAAGAAAAATGTGAAAATGAAAATCGGACTTCACCTTACATTATGGAGTGTCACTTCCTCAATAATCACCCAATACTAAACTTGATTACCAGTAAATCAATTTCGCGACTTATACGAATTCCACGTGTTACCAGGAACAGTTCCAGACATCATCAATGCGAATTCCCTTCTTCAACAGTTGCGTCGCCACCATGATAAAAAAAGTGATTTGAAGGGGGGGGGGGGGGGCAAGATATTTTTTCGCAGTAGCTCGTATTTGTTTGCCATTATACGCTAAAATTGTCAAATTTGGTCATATTCTAACAAAATTTCGTAATAGTGGCAACTTGACCCAATTTCATTGTATGAATCAGCGTTTCCAAAATAGTCCTGTTCCTTATTTTGTCAATATTTTTAATGATTAGGTACCCATTATCTCTTAGGGCTAGTCGTGCAGTAAAGTTCCATGAAGTGTGACATTTTGTTGTTTCTTAATTTGTGCACATTTTATCTTTAATATATCTTTATTTGTAAATTGTGATTCAATCCTACAAGTGCTATATTTTTATGTTGTTAATGTGCATTTTTATATCGTAATTTTAATATTGTATATTAGCATGTAATTTGGCCTGCGTGCCACGAGATGCTTCTGAATAAAATACCAATAATAATAAAAATACCAATAATAATTAATCGGACTGAATGACTAACTTATTTTCACAGGTGAATCGACCAGATTACTCTCACCACCCAATGTGGACGGGCTGGAAGAAAACGCAAACAATACAGATCATGGTCAAGGTATGTTATAAGATTTGTAGATGCATTACTATACTACTATCTCGCGCCCCAGTCCATTTTCTGATTTTACTAATATTATTACTATTACTAGGCGGTCACCCGGGGTTTGTCGGTTCTCGGGTTTGGGCGGTCACCCGGAGTTTGTCGGTTCTCGGGTTTGGTGGTTTGTAGAATGCATGCATAAAGCCCGATCGGACAAACTTTGAAAATTCGACCCTTAGACGACCTTTGACCCCGGACGACCCAAGAAAAGCAAAGCCGTTTTATTTTTTCCACGCTCGACTCGTATTCGGGCTTCCCGTCACCGAGTTTAAGCCCGATCGGACAAACTTTGAAAATTCGACCCCTAGACGACCTTTGACCCCGGAAGACCCGACAAACGCTAACCCGTTTTATTTTTGCCACGCTCGAGAGTAGCGTATTATTATATAGACTAGCGGCACGCCCGTCCTTCGGACGGGCTTTCCCGCTAGGGAGTAGGGCCTACCAGATAGAACACCTACAAAATAAAACAACTTAAAGTGTTGGAAAATTTATAACGAAACTCATAGGAATAGAACAATATTTAAAACATTTTTGTTTTAAATCAAAAGGTTTTGTAGTAGGCCTAATTCAAAAGTTTTCAAATTTCAATTAAAAAACTTGAAAAAGCACCACCCCACCCCCCCCCCCCCCCGCCCACCCACGCCCCGTGGCATATTTCAACTCCAAGGCTTAAACCTTAACCATCTCCCGTAACCCATCCGTCCCTCCCCCGCCCCGTCCCCGCCCGCCCGCCCCCGCCCCGTGGCATATCCGTTACGCAATTTACAATTTAGCACAGTATCAAATCCCACATCTGACACCATCGATGTGCAATTTAATAATACATTTCTTTATTAACCCCATCCCAAACCACATAACCCTAACATAGGCCATAAGAGGATCATTACACACAACCCCTAACCCGTCACCCGCTCCCGCCCCGCCACGTGGCTTATGCAACCCCAAGGCCTAAACCGTAACCAACTCCCGTGACGCAGCGTATTTCTCCAATATTTGCCCGCCCGCCTTTGTAGGCGTGCGTGGGTGTAGTGCGTGCGCGTTTATTTTGCATGGCGCACTGCGACGCGTTTTGTGTTACGCGCGCCGACTGCATGGTTACAGTGTACGCAGTGAAAAACAAACATGGCCGGTATCCATGGATTTTCATGGTTTTTTACTCATATCTCGGTCAATTCTGTACGGTTTTCAGCCATTTATAGCTTATAACACTCACATTATAATCATCTTTTATCAGTGCAAAGTTCACGGTGTTTAGTTGCAAACTGAGAGAGCCTTTTATGGATACATACATACTCACACCATAAGACAAATTATAGTATGACTAGCGGGACGCCCGTTCTTCGAACGGGCTCCCGCTAGTAAGTAGCGCCTATCAGACAGAACCCCGGTGAAATAACACATAAGTAGCTATACGAAAATTTGTCTCGAAATTGGTAAGAATACATATAATGCATAGGCCTATTTCCTTACCTGAAATTGCCGCCCCCGCACCGTGGTTATCTCAACACCCAAGGCCTAAACCTTAACCATCTCCCCAAGCTGTATCCCCTGGTTTATACTTTTAACCACACTATTTCCTTCCACTTCGTGACTCTCCCTGTTAGTGTTACGCACTTTAGTATCACATTTCTTCATTAACTCCCTGCCTCCCAAACCTCATTACTTCGTGGCCTCCCCTCGCCCGCCCGCCCCGTACTGTGCGATCTAAACCTTCAAGGCCTAAATTAACCAACTCCCGTAGCGTTCTTCAGTAACCCCTTGCCTCCCAAACCTCATTACTTCATGGCCTCCCCTCGCCCCCGCCCCCCCCCCCCCCCTCCCCGGGGCCTTCCCCTGCCGTCTCTTGCCCGCCGTCCCCGCCCCGCCCCTACCGCCCGCCCTGTGCTTATACATAAACATTCAAGGCCTAAATTAACTAACTCCCGTAGCGCAGCGTATTTCTCCAATATTTGCCCGCTCGCGTGTGTAGGCGTGCGTGGGTGTAGTGCGTGTGAGCGTTTATTTTGCACGGTGCACAACGACGCGTTATGTGTTAGGCGCCGAATGCATGGTTGCAATACGCATGAAGATAAACAAAACAAACACGGCCCGTATCCATGGATTTTCATGGTTTTTTACTCATATCTCGGTCAATTCTGTACGGTTTTCAGCCATTTATAGCTTATAACACTCACATTATAATCATCTTTTATCAGTGCAAAGTTCACGGCGTTTAGTTGCAAACTGAGAGAGCCTTTTATGGATACCCACACACATACACCATAAGACAAATTATAGTAAGATTACTTATAAGTTAATACACAAATATCGTAGTCATACCATAAATTAATAGACCTAAAAATAATTCAGTAGAAAAATATTGTATACGGTATACTGTTTTTAAATATTTCGTATCTCTTCTTTCATCAATAGTATAAACTTTCCGTCATGATCAGTACTGAAATGGGTAATTTAAAAATTGTATACAATACTGTGATAATACTATACTTTGTTAAAGATAAACAATCAAAAAGACATACTTTAAAATAAACCAAAAACCAAAATTATGTTAATTAACTTAAATCAAAACTAAATATTAATCAAATAAAATCAACAAAAAAAAAATCATGTTTCTGCTTTCACGTGAGATATCATGTATATCCATTGCTTGTTTACCTTTTCGTTTGTCTATACAGGGTGAGTAAAAAAAAGGTGTACTCAACTTTGGGATTTTATATCTTAAAATCTGTGCCAAAATTTCACAGATTGTTTGTTGAGGCAGACATGTTATCTCAATAGCTTTCTTTAGAATTTTAGTTGGTTGAAATTGGTTGTGGTAAATATATGTTATGCTCATTTGCGTCAAAGTGAACATTTTATGAACCGAAAAAGATTTGCGATATTTTCTCACATAAGATCTATTGAATTTCACTATTGAAAACGGACCACACTCTAGTCAGAGCTGAGTCCGACTATCACAAAATGTTTGTTATTGTTGCTAAATTCGTGTTATAATGACATTGTTTTGTTATTATTTCGCATTTAAAGGTGTATTGTTCCGATCACTTTTTTTCACATCAAGATATTTTGATATCAGAAGAATCTCCATATTTTTCTCATTATGTCTGTAAAATCTTAGGGGCCAGAAATGTTCCATTTATATAGAAATTATAGGCTAAAATGTGGCGAATTACTGCCAAAGGTGATTAACCACCAACCAGTTTGTGTACTACTCAATGGGCAAACATTTTGTGACCTTGTCCTTCTAACAATAGAACCGTTGGAGTTAAAAAGTTTAGTTTATTTCAGAGATTTATTTATAATCATAAAAACAATTTTCTATTCAAATTTGAAGTGCCATCTAATCAGCCAACGAGTACCGCTGGTACTGTCAATACAGATAGGTTGATCAAACCACTCGCATCACTCAGTATCGACGCTGTACAAGAGCAAGGTATGTTATAAGATTCATAGATTGATTTGTATTATACACCTAGCATATAAAGTCCCTGACCAGGTGCTTTGAGGTTGGCTAATTCAAAATAGATAATCGGTACCAAAAATCTGAGATAGATTTTGAATGAGCAAATTTCCTCCCCGCAGTTTGATACCTCATTTGTTTGTGTTTTTTGGCGCAATTCATATTTGAACAATGTACTATCCGCCAGTAATCCGTTTGACCTGGTTTAATGACTATTTAGGGAATTATCCGTACTTAAAAGCTGCTAAAATATAAAGAAAATAAAGAAACAAGGAACTACAAAAGGGCACTTTCTCGGTGTTTTAGTTTTATTTGCCACTTATATTGTGCCTTTATTTTCTTTATATTTGAGCAGCTTTAAATACGGATTATTTTTTAAATAAGATCGATTTGATTGCTGATGAATAAGACATTGTTCAAAGATATTATTTACACGAGAAACGCAAAATTGTTTTGCCCCAAATTGTATTTGTATGCTGAAAATGACCTAAAATTCGATTTCTATTTTTGTCACCCCCTTCATTGGAAACATTACTAAAGAAGCAGTGCTAGTGCCGTCGTCGACAAGCCGTCATGTCGACACAAGGCATATCCCGACATGTCGCCATAACTTCCCCATATCGAAATAATCAGACACAACAAAACAGGTTAAGACACTTTAAAAAGGACTCAAAAGTGTTGAAAACAACAGACATATTTTCACAAAAACGCTGTAAAAACTTTTTTTCGGCATAATTCTGTTATACCCTACACACCAAACATCGGTAGTATGCGTCGTTCTTAAAAATCATGCACTATGAATACCTCTGTGAAGGGTATAACAGAATTCCTCCTTTTTTTCTTACCCGGTTTGATAATTAAAATTTATATTCCCGGTGTTCGAAACCATTACCTGCATAGGCCTATCTCGATTCTCACGATCATGCGCAAATTCGCAGAAATCGGGATCGCAAAATGAAAAATCTTGAAATAATTAAGAAAATAACCTTAAAATACTGATCAAATCCACCCAAATATCAAGTATCAACAGTCTGAGAAATAAGTTAAATGTCAAGTTAAATCCTTCGATCGTACATGTGGCCTTTGCAAAACGGCAATACCTTTTTATCGATGTAAACAAAACTTGTATTGTTAGTGTTTTTGATAATCTGCTTTCAGCACCGTAATAGCTGAGACTAATAGTCTCAGGTAATAGTGCGCTTTGCTTCTAAAACACATGTGCGAGCGTATTAATCATAATTGCTAGTACCCAAATTGTTACCCCAATTGCGGGACAATTTACCAATGTTGAATGGTTCCCGGTATGTTTTACCATGCGGTATTATGCGCGTCGGTTTTAGGACCACCAAAAGATCGCGATGCAATAATGGCGGCGACCAGCATGAATGTAAACAAACTTCGTGGGCCGTAAAAAAGAGTTATAACGGCAGAAATTAATTGAACATTGGACATATTTCGTACTTCCAAAATTTGCGACGGCTCTTGGCAGTAGTGTCGCAAACATGCTGTCTTGTGGAGCCATTTGCGATACGATACATGTTATGTCGGACGTTGTTGGGATTGACTCATTGTTTTGAGTTTTGTGCAGCACGACTGAAATAAGTGTAATTTTATTAATTTAGCCTAGATGTCAAGCTGTAACAAAAAATGCTGGGATACATTTTTTAGACACATTTATTCCCGTTGGATGGTCTACTGTATAATTTGTTGGCAATTGGTTTAAAGCCAACAAATTATCAGTTAATGCTACACTGCAAAAAGGTTGCTTAAAATACGTTGCTAAAAGTACTTTTATCATCCGTTGGTTGACGTGTTGATTAAAATTCATTCAATAGAAAGTTAGGCGTTGTATAAAAGTAAAAAATCCCCAGCGTTGAGCAATTCGTCGAAAATAATGTCCTTAAAATGTTGGTGGAAACTGTTTCTGTTGCTAAAATATGTTGCGTAAAAATATTCTACTTTGGCAACTGTTGCATAAGCATTGAGGACAATCACGCAACAGTTGATGCAAGTTACGCACATGTGAATTTTAGGCAAGTGTTGTCCAAAAAAGCCAATTTCGTGAGCTGTTGCATACTTGAACAACTGTTGAGTGAATATAATTGTCTAACTTTTGAGTAACTAGAATTGTTCAACTATTGGTGAAAACATGTTATCCAACGGCGTTGGGCAAATTTTACTTAACAGTTGAGCGGTTGCATACTTGAACAACGTTGTGTAAAATGTTGAGTAAATATTTAAGCAACCTTTTTGCAGCGCAGGACCACAATTAGATTTATTTTGTCTTGGCATCCAAAACGGAATACACTGACAAATAGTTTAAAATTGCCATCCTTGTTTGACATATATTGTTTATGAATATCATTTCAACGGTGTTATAGCGACCGTCGCTAGTGATGAATATTGAATAGTCGATTTTTACAGCCAAAAAATACACGACATGGACATATACTGAATAGTTCATGTCATGTGATCTATTTTGCACCAAAAGAATCACATAAATATGTTTATGTATTATATAATATGGACTTTTTATACCTTCATACCCAGATAGAAACTACGTTTGGCAAACGTTCAGTAATAACACCATTGATAAGAGATGTCAGATATCATGTATAAGCCTATAGTTCAATAACATGTTAAAATAAATAACAGATTCACTACCGAACGGGAATAGTGTATGTAGCTCTGCTGCATCGCCTAGAATTCCCATTACAAGTTACCGGTTCACTACCGGGAGGAAGTGATGTATGTAGCTCTGCTGCATCGCCCAGAATTCACATTATTTAGCCTACACAAATAAAATACCCAACATATGGCTATATTTGATCAATTAAGCAATAGTTGCGATACAAAAATGCTCAATATATAATGAAAACAATTCACAAATTAAGCAACAGTCACAAAATGCCCAACAAATGGTTAATTAATAATACCCAACTGTTGTGTAATTAAAATTGTGTAACTGTTGAGTAACCGGAATTGTTCAACTGTTGGTAAAAACATGTTATCCAACGGTGTTGGGTAAATTTTACGCAGCTGTTAAGCGGTTGCATACTTCAACAACGTTGTGTAAAATGTTGAGTAAATATTTAAGCAACCTTTTTGCAGTGTAGCAAACGAATTATATGATTTTAGGTACACCTCATATGACATCAACCAAAAAGATTTTAATGTTACTTTAAATAATATTACACTAGAAAGAGTAAAATGTACTAAGTTTTTAGGCATATTAATTGATGAGTGTCTTACATGGAAAAACCACATTGATTGCATATCGAAAACAGTTTCAAGAAATATTGGTGTCATGAACAAACTTAAGCATTCTATTCCAGCACGTATATTGCACTCGTTATATTGTACTTTAATTTTACCTTATCTCAGCTATGGAATACTTATATGGGACAAAACTTGTAAATCATATCTAGACAAAATTGTTAAACTGCAAAAATGGGCAATTAGAACCATCTCTAATAGTCACTATAGGAGTCACACATTCGAACCAATGGTCCAATTCTCTGGAATTCACTTCCCAAAAACATGAAACAATCCAAATCTTTAAAGCATTTCCGAACCCAGTTAAAGCAAAACCTTATCCAAAATTACGAGTAATCTCTTGTATTTGAGCCCGTCCTTGTTCTGTCTTGTTTATGATGTTGTGGAATTCTTATTGTTTATTTTAGTATAAAATGTTTGTTTATGTATTGCTTGTTTTAAAGGGTAGACCATAAACGGGCCTTATTGGCTTTCCAGTCTACTCCTCCATATTGTGTTTTTTTATATGTGATTTTATGTATTTTTTTAATGGAAATAAAGATTGATACTTGATACTTAGTCTTGGGATATACTCATATTATAGTTTACCTTGAGTGACATCACCCAGGGTAGACTATTATGAGTTATTCATAATAGTGTTTGTACCTAATCATAAAATAGTATTATTGATTTATTCCGTTAATGCTTTAACAAGAAGGATTAAAATCATGTCAACCCCTCGCTGGTCTAGCGGTTGAGAAACATGCTTTGAATGGATCGATTCCCTCTAGGACCACTTTTTCAACTGAAGTTATTTCCTTTTGTAAAAGTTAGGTTTACAAAATATTATAAGTCCAAACATGTGTATAGTGTGTGAATAAAAGGCAAAACCAAATTATTTAAATAATGAAAATCCATTGCTGTTCTTCAAAAAGGGAGGTCTTGGGGCATGATGCTTCAGTTTTAATTCCATTATATTATTCAAAATCATAAAACAATTTTCCAGGTCAAATGAAACTTATTTAGTGCCCCCTTATTATATTCTAGATTTGTGGTATACATTTTGCCAACGATATCGATTCGAAGATGGTTCAAATTAGGGGTTATATGGGTACATGTCATAGGTTACTAAAAAATGTCAAAATATTATATTGAACTTGAAAACATTCTAGTAACACAACGATATAAAAATGATCTATGTTGTGACCTATGATATTCATCTCAAAATGGCTTACAATCGCAGATTGAGTTCTTTACGTTGTAGAAATAGTCGGTTTTACAGAAATAGGTAATGCCGTCCAGGTACGTAAATTAGTCAAAACGTATTACTAAACCAATTCGTCACTTTGACTAATTATTTGGACTGACTGACTCATATATTTGTACAGGTGAATCGGCCAGATTACTCTCATCACAAAATGTGGAAGGACTGGAAGAAAACGCAAACAATCCAGATCATGGTCAAGGTATGTTATAAGATTCATAGATACATTACTATACTATACATCTCGCGCCCCAGTCCATTTTAATTATTATTTGTAAGGTAATACATAAATATCGTAGTCCGAGTCATACCATAAAGACCTATAAATAATTCATTAGACAAATATTGTATACGGTATAGGCCTGTTTTTAAATATTTCGTATCTCTTCTTTCATTAGTAGTATAAACCTTCCGTCATGATCAGTACCGAAATGGGTAATTGTATACAATACTGAGATAACACTTTACTTTGTTTAAGATAAACAATCAAAAAACCATATTTTAAAACAAACCAAAAACCAAAATTATGTCAATTAACTTAAAACAAAACTATCAAAAAAACAAAACAAAATATCATGTTGCTGCTTCCACGTGGGATATCAGTTATATATTTTGCTTGTTTACCTTTTCGTTTGTGTATATATATATGTATTGACAACCGTTTCTGGTTAGACTAGCCATTGAACAAAGTGCTCAAGCTCAACACCGTAAACGGTGTAGCTTATAAAACTCCATAAAACTCAGAGTAGCGATAATATTCCGGAAGGTCTATACCTCTGAATTTACTTGTTCAATGGCTAGTCGAACCAGAAACGGTTGTCAATACATATTACGCTCCTGATTTATCAGTTGAGCACTTTTTGATTATCTTTTGATATCTTAATGTGTATAGATTTCCTTTGGAATAAAATGTTTCTCTGATCGCTGGTTTTAACACCATTGATGGTGTATTCTCATTTTCAACGTGTACGTGAACGTGAACGTGTTTTCTATTCAAATTTGAAGTGCCATCTAATCAGCCAACGAGTACCGCTGGTACTGTAAATACAGATAGGTTGATCAAACCACTCGCATCACTCAGTATCGACGCTGTACAAGAGCAAGGTATGTTATAAAATTCATAGATTGATTTGTACTATACACCTAGCACATAAAGTCCCTGACCAGGTGCTTTGAGGTTGGCTAATTCAAAATAGATAATCGGTACAAAAGATCTGAGATATATTTTAAATGAGCAAATTTCTTCTCCGCAGTTTGATACCTCATTCAACCAAATCGAATGGATACCTTTAAAGTTATGGCGATTTCAATGACCGCGCATAATAACAGCAAAGTTGCACTAGGTATAGGAAATCAATTTTCTCCAAAATTGTCAATTTCGTGATCATGGTTGGATTCATTGAACCGTTTTCTGCCAAAAATTTTTATACTTTTAAATAGATTAAGGGGGGACTTAAGGAAGTTTTTGATTTGATTTTTTGAATTTTGTGAGTGCTGTAATTATTGAACTATTAATCAAATGTATATAAAAGTATATATTTTTGGAAAGGAAATGGATCAGAGAATCCGAATTTGGCGTCAATTTTGACCAAAAAAGTAGATTTTTTGAGAAAATCACAAAATTCACTTTTTTGACCCACATTTTTTTGAACAAAGCTAACAAAAAATAATTTTGAGTTAAAAAATGGCCAAATCACTTTATAATGCGGTTAAGACACTAATGAAGGGACAATTTTTTTTTTTTAAAACCTAATCTAATATTTTTGAAAAATATTGGATTAGATTTTTAAAAAAAAATTCGTCCCTTCAGTAGTGTCTTAACATCATCATCAAGTGATTTGGACATTTTTAAATCAAAATTATGTTTGTTGGCTTTGTTCAAAAAAATTGGGTCAAAAAAGTGATTTTTTGTGATTTTCTCAAAAAATCAACATTTTTGGTCAAAATTGATGCCAAATTTAGATTCTCTGATCCATTTCCTTTCCAAAAAGGTATACTTTTATATACATTTGAGTCATGGTTCAATAATTACAGCACTAACCAAATTCAACAAAAAACTTCCTTAAGTCCCCCCTTAAATGAATAATAAAGGAGTTACAGCAGTTTTACCGAGGCTATGCTGAAGGTTAACAGCCCGCTTTTAAGTACGGATTATTCCTTAAATAAACATTAAATTAGGTCGAACTGATTGCTAATGGATAAAGCTCAATAATATTTTGATACCTATCCCAATCATAATTTTACTGTGCATATTAGTCCTCGTACAATTAACCACCAGAAAATAAAGATTGTCAAGGGTAACTTGTTGAAATATACTAATGTATGTATATCGGGAAGTGAAAGAGCACAAACGTTTACATTTCATATTTTTTAGAGTTTACAAATATATGTTTTGGGGTATGCACCCTATCCTAATAAACGGCATTTTTGAATTCCCCTATTTGAGAGCTTTCTAAAAAATTATAATTTTCTGTCATCGGTTGATTACTTTGTATGTATGTAAAGCCGATGTCTCGGATCGGTCAGAGGTCATCATAACTTGAAGGCCGCTCTCGAGTCGTCTCTGATAGCAAATATTGCATGAGAGCTGACCCATCAATGTTTTGTCTCGTCGTTGTATATCATCGTGTAACAGTATATTTGGTGACCATTTTGAACCTACTCACGTGTGTTTTGGTAACTTCTGGGCTCTGAAATCAGCCATAACGTGTGATTTTTCTACATCATATTTCCCGCTACGGTCATTTACTACGGTCATTTACTATGGCTGGTCAAGCCCGTCACACATCATGCACACCAAGGCAAGTGATCATCACTCAGATTATAAATCTCGTATTGATTGCTATGGTCAGTCTAACTTTCTGCATGGACATTTGTTCGGCCTTGAGATTCCAGTTCCCTACTTTAACAATGGACAGCTGGTCTCAATACAACTCAGAATTAAAAGCGACTCTCGGACCGTTACACTTCAAACTAGCTAATAACATGGTTACTCCTAAAGAAGCTGGTGATTTGTTTTCTCAGGATTTATGTAACTTTCTATCTACTAGAAATGAGTTTACCAAAGAAGATGACAAATCTGTGTATATTGAGAACCAATCTAAATCTTTGGAAAAATCACGTAAACTGAAAAACATGCTGAGGAAAAAGGCTTTTGGTAAAAATGGGACTGATGCCGATCGGAAAGAATTCAAGAAGGCCGTTAAAGCCCACAACTATCTTAAGAAACTTTCTGAAAGGCGTAAGAACAATAAAGATGCTTTGCACCAAGAAAAAACATACTTTAAGAACTTTTGGAAATTTGCAGGTAAATGCAGTAATGGTACACTCGATCAAAAACCAGAGCAACCTACGTTTAGCAAAGATCAAGCTGACGTTTACTATCCCGGAAAGTATTCATCTCCGAGCCCCATTGATTTGACGAAGTTGACCTGGTTTCCATACCTTCCCGTGGACACGATTGATTCAAGTAATCAATTCAATTTATCCCCCATCCGGCCTAAAGACATTCGTGCCATAGTCAACAAGAAAAACGCGACCTCGGCTCCCGGTCCGGATGGAATTATGTATGGAATCATCAAGAAGCTGCCCAGTACTCATCTTATCTTAAGTACTCTTTTTAGTAAACTTCTCGAGTCGGGGGACCCCCCGGAAAGCTGGTCATCTAGCTCGGTTGTTTTAATTTTCAAAAGTGGTGATGTCTCAAAACCAGAAAACTTTCGTATGATTGCTCTCACTTCATGTGTTGCAAAAATTTACCATCAGATATTGGCTGAACGTATGGGCAATTACTTGATCAAAAATGGACTCATTGACTCTGAAACACAAAAGGCTTTTCTTCGTGGAATAAATGGATGCGCTGAGCATACTACCGTTATGAGAGAAATAATATCACATTCCAAAGCAAAGAAGCGCACCGCTCATATTACATTCTTTGACCTTGCGGACGCTTTTGGTTCGGTTGAGCACTCTCTGATTATTCACACCCTTCAGAGAAATGGAGTTCCGGAGCCTGTGATCCAATACATTGAACGTCTTTATGACTCTCTTAGCCGAACAGTTAAAGGTCCAAATTGGTCTTCTGAACCGTTTCGCTTTAAGAAAGGGGTGTTTCAGGGGGATCCTCTTTCGCCCATCATCTTCCTTGCTGTCTTCAACCCAATAATCCAACACCTCAAGACCATGGAGACCCAGTATGGCTATAACCTAAATGGTGCGAAGTATATTACTCTTCCGTTTGCCGACGACTTTTGTTTGATAACCACTCATAAAAGTACTCATCAGCGGATTATGAACGAAATATCTAATATAACTTCTACCATGAACTTGGCTTTGAAACCAGTTAAATGCAAATCCCTCTCGATTTGTAGCGGTAAACCAGAAGCGATTGAGTTTTCCATTGGAGAAAACAAGTTGAAGTCAGTAAAAGATTCGCCTGAAAATTTCCTTGGTGTGCTTATAACTTTATGCAACAAAACTAGCGAGCACTTTGAAAAGGTTAAATCAAAATTGGTGTCAATGATTGAAAACATCAATAGTTCTTTGGTTCGTAATGAATTTAAGCTGAGGATATATACTGATTATTCTATTCCATCCATCAGGTATTTACTAATGACTCATGAACTTACTGACTCTCAGCTTGTAACCCTTGATCACATTCACACCAATGCTATTAAATCTTGGCTCAAAATGAAACCCACCGGTCCTACTCCTGCCATTATTTTTGGTCCCGACGGTTTAAATTTCAAGCGCATTTCCGACATCTACCTGGAAAGCCATACTGTGTTGTACGGTAGGTCTCGGACCTCAGCCGACATCCGCGTTAACAATGCGCTGGACTCAAAAATAGAACGTGAAACCAAGTGGACCAAAAAGATGGTTAGGAATGGGATTGGTGCGAGTGATACCATCTTTAAAGATGCCGTTATTAAAACACCACCCACCTGTAATAAGTGGCCTACTATCAAGAAAACAATTCAGGACGTTTTGAAACAAAACCGGTCAGATTACTGGCGTGATTACGTCAAGCCTTTAATACAACAGGGGAGAATGCTTGAGTTTATTTCAGCTGAAAACTCTGATCTCACCTGGCGTTCCATCATCTACGATCTCCCCAGAGGGGTCCTGTCATTTGCTGTCCGTTCTGCCATTGATTTCCTTCCCACCCTTTCTAACTTAAGTCGTTGGGGCAAGCGGACTAACACCCGCTGCCCACTTTGCAAAAATCATGAAAGCCTTCTCCACGTCCTTAACAACTGTTCAGTGGCTCTGACACAAGGTCGCTACACGTGGAGGCATGACTCTATTCTTAGGCACATCGTTTATCTCCTTCAGGATTCTTCAAAGAACCCTGACGTGAAGATTTATGCGGACATCAAGGACATGACCACCTCTGGAGGTACAATACCACCAAATATCCTCCCTACTTCACAACGTCCTGACATATTTCTGTACAACGCTTCTGCTAAAACAGCCATGATCGCCGAGCTAACAGTGCCCTTTGAACAAAACACCGACAAAGCCCATAGTCGTAAACAGAACAAATATGCCAGTCTCATGCTTGATTTGAATAGAGGTGATTTAAAAACGTCTCTGGTCTGTTTTGAAATAGGTTCCCGTGGGGTGATTACCAAGGACAACATTTCTCGTGTAAAGTCAATGTTTAAATTCACTAAAGCAAGCTTCAACAAAAAAGCTATCAGAGACATTTCAAAGTTGGCTCTTTTAGGTTCATATGGCATATGGAACAGCAGACAAGATCCAAATTGGGACAATATTGATCACCTGAATATTGCCCACTCTTAACATGCTTAATCATGCTTTGCTTTCTGCTGCTCCTCAAGTCACCTGTTTGTTTTATTCCCTGTAATTTTTTGATGTATTTTAATGTAGTTTTAATGTATTTTGTCTACCCTGCTTTGGCCCATGTTGATGGTCTCCATTGTCATGCTGGTCATGTCCTGGGTTTTATGTATGCTTTTAAACCATGTTTGTTAATAAAGTAATTGAATAAATAATAGTTCACTGTGTAGCGAATAATAGGAGAAAACCAAGGAATATGCAATCGATTCATGATTACAATTGTCACATAATAGTTGACACGTTTGTTGAAACAGAAACTTATAGAGTATAAAACAATCTATAAAAAAGAGCAAACTCATATTTGTACCATACATGATACATGGATGACGAGTTATTGTAAATTTAATGTACGAGGGTCATTCAATAAGTTCTACCTCCTACCTCAAAACTTTATTATTATATGAGCCAGTCTTATAAAATATCACACGATTGTAGCATGGAACCTCAGCTACAAATCCAATGTAAATTGATCTGAGTACTGGTTGTACTTTTCCGGACATGCAGTGAGAACCAAACCTCAATTTAGTGTGACGGAAACGGATGAAAAAACAGCAAAATATCGCCGAAGTGCTTTTCAATTGGCCTATTGTAAGAGGCAAAACATACCTATCGGTCAATTATAACCGTTCTAAATGTCAGATATCTCTTTAACAGACTGTAAACAATAAAGTTGACTGATTGGTTTGGAAAAAATATGCCCTCTGATTAGCCAGATCTAGGTCAGGACAACCATTCAGTTTACCCCTCCCCTAGAGAACCATGTAAAAGTCATATTTGACTTTCATGATAACTAAGCGATCTTCAATATATCGAACTAAATGGAGGGATTTAAAGTCTGTCAAAGCAATAATGTTCTATAATTGACTACCTGATTGACTATTCTGAAGGTTGCACATAAGTAAAACTAATAAAGTGACTATTATGGTAAAGATTTAGCATTCGAGGCATCATTGTGGCTTAAGTTGTAACAACGAAAAGTTGACTGATGGCAGTGCTCTGGTATGCCAAAGGCATAGCAATGCATTCGAGTTGATAGTACACTATTTGCAAGCCTACAAGAGTTAATATTGTTTAAAATCTTATCTATACATGATAATAATGTAATATATTCAGATATCATTAATTCATTTCCATTTTCAGTATTTAAATCATGCTCCTATATCTAACCATACAATACGAAGAAAAAAAACACCCGAAAACATTTTTAAGCTAATTTTCTGTGTCCGTTGTCCAAAATCTCTCTCTGGCTTTGACCGCGTCATAACAAAAGTAAAACAGATATCAATTATCATTTACTACACATTTGTAGCTATGATTCGGAGCTATAGTCATGACAAATGTCATGAGGTTGACATTAATATTAGCGATGTTATGAGGGAGGAGGTAGAACTTATTGAATGACCCTCGTAGAATTGGGAACATTTTCTATATTCCCAATAGAGATTGTACACAGCGCCACCGCCGCCGCCGCCCCTGACTTTCGAAATATAATCAATAATATCTCAGCCAAACAGTTTTAGAAATACCTGATTTATTTACACAATGTAGCTAGATAAAAAGGCTCTTAAATGATACCTAGACCATTATAGCTCTACCACATTTAGTTGTTGAGTTAATAGAGAGAAATTGATGATTCGTCACCAAAAATGCAACGCCGCCACCCTTTTCTGGTTCAAAACACATGGCCATATATTAGACATTCTGGTGTTTAGGATCTGTGCTACACGACATACCTTTTGTCGTGTCGTGTTGTTTAAAAACAGGTAAAACTCTTCGGGCTTTGATACATATTCCCTAGATCTCGTCTCAGTTTTCCCCCTTTTTCAGGTGCGAATTCGCCTTATGAATGGTGCAAGTTCGCATAAAATTGAATTGATGATCCCTACATATTAACATGATTGACAACCTTCATCAACACCATTATTAAACGTTCACAGGTATCGATGAATATGAGGACGGCAAACAACTGTTGAAAAATATTGTTTGTCCGCTGTTGAAAGACAGCTCTCATTTTGAAGAGGAGTTTATTCCGATTATAAAGGACATCTTCACATCATTTGATCAAGTGCGTGATTTGATTGCTGACCAGAAGTGGGATGACGCTTCAAAGGATTTATTCTATGAGGTAGGCCTATGAATTCAAATGTAAACGTATACGATTTGTTTCTGTTCTGTACTGTTTCTGGTTCGGGGAAATTACGGTGATCAGTGGGTTGCAGACACGACTTTGAAAATGGGCTTCGCGGATTTGCTGTGATTGCGTTAGGGAGCACATCAAAACTCGACCGCCCGGCAACCGCCGGTTCCGTGCAGTTCCGTGAGGTTGCAGCCGGTTTCTATTGTTCTAAACAATGATATGCGGTCCAACCGGGCGGAACCGCCGGTTGCCGCACGGTCGAGTTTTGATGTGTTCCCTTCAGAGAATTTTGCCATTTGAACACTCCGTCAATAACAGTTCTTTTGGTCAGCGATAGGCGGCTTGTTACACTATGTCTATGAACATTTCCTATTCTGGATTTTGGATTAGACGAAAGGCATTACTTACACGACGCCATGAACGGGTACGAGGGGCCCATTTTCTAAGACCCTACATATACGGAATCAATAAAAAGTGATAGGCTATCTTATTAAGAAGTACAAGGTGGTTTTAGGAAGTAGTGAAAACCACTTATAAAGTGATTGTTGAAGATTATTGGAAAGTTGATGCTGTTGAGAAGACTTGCCGTACAGACTTCATAATTGGTGATAATTAGATGCGGGATTGGACAGCAAATCATAAGACATATTATCAATCATTCGTAATTATATTGAATAACCACCACATTATTCACATATTTTCGAATGAATGATAGTCATGCCAGGCGGTTCCGGACAATACCCAATGTCACTACAGACGCATATGTCATCCTAAGCCGTCTGATGCGCACTTAAGAATTGAAACATTAGCAGACCACCTGACCATGAATTTTCACAAACTGCTGTTCATTTTAAATCCCCATTGGTTTCAATGTAAAAATGGATTTTGATTATAAATTATGATTCAAAAGATTTATTTCGATAAAACCGATGGAGTTGGAAAATCAACTCCACTGTAATGTTTTGAATTTCATCCGTCACTAACTGTTCGCCGTATTCGGTTAACATTAGCGTCATTAGGGAAATCCCTTTGACAAACCATCTTCATATAAGGGTGTGGCAGGAATTACTTGTTTGTTTTTTATGAATATATTAAATCTCATCCTCTACATGTAATTTGTCAAAACAGGAGCTTCAACGTCTTGGGAATGCTATCACTATGGACAATCTACTCATATCCTGGGCTTTCACAGTTGACCGTATGTTCAAACGCCATCCGGAGTTCACCACTATAGATAAGCGCAAGCCAATTTGGAAAGTAATGCAGACACTACGAAGGAATCATAAAGTTATTTATGAAAAGATTAAAAAAATAGAGATATTCCAGGGAGGCGTATTAGGTAGGTACTTGTACACATAAGGAACATAACTACAGGGTGTCCCTAAAAAAGGGTGCACATGTTTGCGCAACTTGTTTACCATGAAATCCTAAAGTTTGGTGTAATATCATTACACACACAGGAAGAAAAAAACACTTAGCTTTTGGATGCCGTTTATTTCATCTGATTTGGATTTGTCAATCCTGAGATATATATACCTAGTTTATCAAAGCTACCCAAAATCGACGTTGTGCCACTTTTACGGAAAGAATGATTATGAGCGTCAAACCGATACTAACATTGGTCTATGCATGGACATTAGTCGTCTTGAAACATTGAGGTGGGCATTTGACCAGAATTGTTTAAAAGAGGCTGAGGAACGAAAATGATGTACTTGATATCTGTGGTAAGAGATTTCTACGTGCAGTTATTCTGGGATCCCTCTGAAGTGCACGCGCACGCCGCACGTTATCAATGTGTTACTGTGTCCTGCCACTTTTCATATCTTATTCTTCCAGAATGTTCTTTATTCATATTGGTGTTTATAAGTAAACAAGCTAAAAGTATTTCCAATACTTCTTTGTGGGTGTATTCCTAGATGGTACGCGAGTGTTTAGGAAATGAATGGCAAACTCTTTGGTGACTTCTGCTGGTAACTTTTCGTATGATGATATTTTAATACCATGAACACCCTCTCCTCTAATAAAAAAAATGAGGCCGCACCCCAGCCATATGGACGTCTGTCCTGTCTTGAAAATGTAGGCCCAAGAAACATTTTGTGAAACCTCGTCAAAAAGACTGGTTTGAATCATGTAACAAACGTCTTTATATTCAGTTCTGCTTTGATACACAGGTACTCATTTTATTATTTAAACCTATTCAATCTCAATACAAAAAAGTTATTTTGCATAACACTGGCGAAGGGCAATCGTACAAGTGGAAGTTGTATCTCAGGTAAACCGTTGAAACTGTAAAGTGGCACAACATCGATTCTGGGTAGCTCTAGTAAATTGTCTATATCTCAGGATTGACAAATCCGAATCAGATGAAATAAACAGCATCTGGAAGCCAGGTGTATGGTCTTTTGATATGTATAAACATCTTACACCGAATCTCAGAACTTCATGGTCAACAAGTTGGGTAAACACGTGCACTCTTTTTTAAGGACACCCTGTATAGGAAAAAGTATACTTTAGATCTCAGATTTTGGACTGTACTATTATAGTATCGTCCCCCGTCTGATACTGGTACAAAATCAGTGTTCCAGGTACCAGTATCAGGCAATACTGGGACATATAAAATGTACCAGTATCGGGTGATACTGGAACATATAAAATGTACCAGTACCGAGCGATACTGGAACAAAATTATGTATCAGTATCGTTCAATACTGGGACAAATCACACTGGTAGCATGTGTACCAGTATCGCCCGATACTGAATCATAAACACGTTCTAGTATCTTACGATACTGGAATACAATTTGGCGTTCCAGTATCGACCGATACTGGAACAGTAAAATCGTACCAAATATCGAGCGATACTGGCAGCATTTACGTTCCAGTATTGAACGATCTGTGTGACCTAAAGTACACTTTTGTGTCAATAATGGCCACGGCACATGCGATACAGATTGCAAAATCTATTTTGATTTGACATGAACATTTAAACATAGTTCGTCGCGGGTTTCATGCTATAGGATCATATTTTCAATATTATTGCTTGACTTCAGGTGTAGATTCAGAAACGGGGAAGAAATATGGAATTAGTAATCTATCGTATAAGCGCCATCAGAAGATTGTTACGATGCTTCAGCTGCAACATTCTGGTAAGTCATAACACCTATTATTTAAAAATAATAACGCAAGAATGGTATCCGAGGTCATTGTAAGCAAGTGACGCGAACTGTAGCAAAGACCTCAAATGGGAGCACACTTATAAACCCACAGGTATACGATGTATGTATACAACATTAGTGATATAAAACCCTATTTAAGACTTCTAAATTCAGAAATGGAACCTTTTAGAGTGAATTCTGCTTTTGCAAACGACCCCCTGAAGAGACTACAGGCTGTAACAAAATGAATTATACAATTTTGAAGAAGAAATAAAAGGTTTAAAAAATAATATTAAAGTAATTCCCGTTTCGATTGACATACAAAGGTAATCATGGAAAGGTTTGTTGCATTTAAAAAAATTGGTGGTCAGGGAGCAATTGTCTACAAAAGTCATGAAATCATGTGGGCCACTTTGGCTAAATCACATTGTAAATGGAATCGAATCATGAACATAGGAATAGATCGCTCTCATTAGATGGTTCATTTCACGTGATTCTTCAGGCTACATGTCTACAGACATTTTTTTAAAAAGAGTCTAATATGCACAGTGGCTAGAGCTGGGTGCGGTAGGAAAGATTTCATTATATTTTCATTGGAGATGAAACAATCTTTCTGTCTCATCAGCCATTATGCGTACAGGAATAACCCTCCTCTAGACTTATGACCGCCCACAATCAGACTTGAAATTAAGATGAGCGCAAGCCATTAGAAATATGCCCTCTGATCAGCCAAAACCAGATCAGGATAACTACAGTTTACCCCTCCCCTATAGAGAACCTTGCAAAAGTCATATATGGTATTTGATAGTCATAAGAACTAAAAGATCTGCAGAATACAGAACTGAATTGGAGGGATCACAAGTCTTTCGAAGAGATAATATTCTATAATTGACTAACCTGATTGACTATTCTGTCTGAAGGTTGCACATACGGAAAACTCGTAGTGTGACTCTAATGTCAAGATTTAATATACGAGGCATCACTGTGTTAGACTTGTAGCAACGAACAAATAGACTGATTCCAGTATGCCGAAGGATATAGCAATACATTCGAGTTGATATTACACTATTTGCAAGTCTAAGAGTTAATATTGCTTGTAACAATCTTATTAATTCATGATATTACTAATAATAATATATTTAGATATCATTCATTGATTTCCATTTTCAGTACTTAAATCGAGCTCTTAATATTAATTTAACCATACAATATGACCCCCCTGAAAACATGTATTCATTTTAAGGTAATTCACCGTTTCCGTTGTCCAAAATCTCTCTCTGGCTTTGACCGCATCATAACAAAAGTGAACCAGATATCAATTATGAATTACTATAAATGTGTAGCTATGATTCAGAGCTATAATCATGACAAATGTCACGATGCTGACATATAATATTAGCGACGTTATGAGTGAGGAGGTATAGCTTAAATGACCCTCGCATAATATGGGTTTCAAGTAAATGAAAATGTCGGTCAATTTCGAGTTTCATCGTGTTATAAGACATTATTGAACTGCGCCAATAGGAAGACTAAATGCGGGAGACAAGCATACAAGGGAACCAATTTGCCGGAACGGGGGAAGTAGCTGCTCCAACCCCCAGTCCAGATCAGCAGGGGCGTAACAGAGGTTGGTTGTCAGGGGGGCACAGCCAAAAAAAATCCTGGTTAGAATAATTCCGTCCCGGAATTTTTCGTCAAAGGTTGCCCCAAATTTTTTCCCAGTCAGTCACCTCGTGAATTTCACGTAAGTGGGGGTGGGGGGGGGGGGGGTCAAAAAATTTCGCACGGTCTTTTCTTTCCCTTTCCCCCTTCTTTTCCTCTTTTCCCTTCCCCCATTTTTCATGGTGGGTAGGTTTGCATTTTCTGCTGAGCACCTTCAGGGCCCACCCCCCCTGCCCCCGGCTGTTACGCCACTGCAGATTATCTGAGACAATGTAATGGCGACAGACAGACTGATTGTCTCAATGAACAGACTGAAGTGTAAGACCTAAGAGAAGGACCCAACCAACGCTGACGCGATCGCCCACGAAGTGTGATGGGGCCCAATACAAGAGAAAGACCACACGCTTACCAATTACCAGATACAGTTACTTTCCCAAGGAAGTGTATAGGGAGGCTGAGCAATGGCAATCAAGAGGGAGGCACTGGGTGGGAAAAAGCAGTGAGCCGCTGTTGATAACCATAAATGGGAGTCATGCAGGAACTGGGATGAATCCCAATCATAACAAGAGGGCGCTATTTATGAGCTACCAGAGGGAGTCACGCCCAGGGCTCTATTATTCTGTTTAGGTGTACACTGTTAAAAAACAAACGTTTTTTAACAGTAGAATACCGGAGTCCCAGCTGCCAGTGTTTTACCGTTAAAATACAGCAACCGTAAAATATAATTTCCTGTTGATTTATTTGGTTTGATAATATGTTAACAGTATTTTGACGTTAAAAACGCCCGCGCGTCTTTTCTGCAAAACCACATTTGTTAAAATATCATCAAAACTAATAAATTAACGGGAAATTATATTTTACGGTTGCTGTATATTAACTGTAAAATACTCTCAGCTGGGACTCCGGTATTCTACCGTTAAAAAACCGGTTTTTTTAACAGTGTACTTCTTGGCTAGTACAATAAAATCAGTTAATAAAACTTAACCTCCCCTGAAAATAAGCATTTTATCAATACATGTCTAGGCCTACTAAATGATAAATTCGTTATTCCCTTCTTATGCAATACGATAAATTAATGGTTTAGGTTCGTGTCACATTTGGCATTCGGCCCCAAATCATTAATATTTTTTTCATATTCCATTAAAAGAGGAGATAACTAATAATATCATGCAATTTTAATATTGTATCGTATTTAATTTAATCACCTCTTTATAGATGGCAACGACTGGAGAGGATTAGCAGAAAGGACGCCAGATGTCACAACAATTCATATTCTAAACTGGGAACAAAAAGGGCATGAAGAGGCGACGAAAATCACTTTGAAAACATTTATTACATCCAAGACCATCCAAGACCTGTATGAAGCATTAGTCGATATGGGAAGGGGCGATATTGCCCAGATATTAGAATCGTGAAACTCATTTAGTTATACACAAGAATGATGCGCTCAGAAAGGGGGAGGGGTGGCGCGTACTCGTAATAGTTTTAGAAGCTGAGCTCGTTTAACACCATCATGTACAATTGTACATAATTAATGGTCAAAATAGTATCAAACATCCCATTTATTTAGTCGGTAGGTTGGGTACTTCTGTCAACAAGTTTTACCAACCCCCTGACTTCCAAATCCATTGGTACGCCGGGGTGTGGGGAGAAGGTTTGGGGTCAGGGGGATTGCCGCCTAATATGTCCCTTCACCCGTTTGGTAAATAGAGATCTCTTTTTCTTTTTTGAAAATTAATTAGTGCATTTTCAGAAGATTTGCCATGATTTTATAGGAAAATATTAGGAAAAATCAGTCACAAATGATTGAAAAAAAAACAGGGGCCACTCAGGTTTTAGTGGAGCAAAATTGGCCATAAAAGTCCTCTAGTTATTGGTTATTGATATACCCATCCAATTTTAAAACATCACCTCGTCGGTTTCAGTGGCGTGGGGGGGGGGGGGCACGACCATAGTTGTACCGACGAAAGACATGATTTACCGACAATTTTTTTTACAGACTCCCCAAAAAAAATCGTACGCCACTGGTCGGTTTTATATGATACTATATACCTTTTACATCAAGAAAAGTGATGATTAAACAGTCTTCATTGCATTAACTGTTTATTAAAGCGATCTGATATTAGTGTCAAACATATTCAAACCTAGGAAATATATTATTATCCATACATACATGACTTTATCATTCACTAGCGCCATCTAGGATTTCAAAATGGCTGCATTTAGAAAGAATCTTTCTAATTAAATTAATATTTAGGCAATAAAGACGATTTATTTGTATACACAAAGTTAAACGTCTCGTTGTTCATATGATAGTATTCCTTTTACTTGATGATGCCAAAAATGCATGTGTAGTCGACCTCAGAAATTAACATATCAAAATGGCGGCTATTGCAAAATATTTAGACAATATTCACTGCATTAACAGTGTATTAAAGTGACCTGATATTAGTATCAATTTAAACCAAAAGATATATTATTATCAATACATACAACGACTCCATCATTCATTAGAGCTATCTTGGACTTTTAAAATGGCCACCATTTGAAAGAATATCTTCTAATTAATTTAAAGCAATCAGACAAGGTTATATCAATAAAGACGATAATTGTTGCTTTAGTACTTATCCCTTTCCCAATGAAAAACATACAATGATGTAAAATAATAAGACTAATCTTGATGTAGGCTATGCATAGCGCAACAATGTCATGTCCAAATTCAAAATGGCTGCCATTTATAATAACTTCCCTTACAATAGAACTATAGGCCTTTATCAATTGTTCAAAAATAATAATGCATAAATTCAGTCAGTGATGATCAATCTTATAAACAAAAAACAAGAACGGCCAGATGGCAAAATTAAGAAGCATATCAAACTAAATTTACAGTCTACTAAACTAACTCATTTAAGGTTGGTGACTGCGTACGGACTATTCTAAGGTTCTTGTTTGAAATCGCTGACTTTGTCTTGGTACCAAGGGCAATCCCGAGGTACCAAAACAAAGTCAGCGATTTCAAACAAGAACTTTAGAATAGTCCGTACAAAGTCACCAATCTTATTCATAACTGTCATTTAATGTTGATTAGCATCCAAATTGTAAATATTAAGTTATTCTAAAGGTTTATATGTTGACTTTGGCGTTCGTATTTTTGTGTCATTTCCTTCTGAGGTAAATAAACACCAACCCATTGAATAATGGGGCAATCTAGGGGGTTTCCCCAGGCCCCACTACGTCATTGTTTTCTCTGGATTGACTAATAGCGGAGAAGCTCTTATAAAGAACGATTATCAGATAGACCAATCACAGTTCTGTAACTATTATGCATGTTCAGGGCCACAAATTAATTTCGTTTTTGATTTGCAAGTAATCACACACGGAAAATTAATAAACAACAGAAGTTTCTTCATTCCCTATCCTGTAAAGAATTCAGAAGCAGGAAAGATCAATTTTGCCGATTGGATATAATATTATATGAAATATGACTTCATACCCTGGACGATCTACCGTACACATAAGTTATTGAAGATATTTGTGTAAGCTTATTTCATCATTGAAGTCACCGCAAATGTCTCATCATAATCATGGATCCGTGGATCAAAGTCGAATCACTTCTTATGTCTACGGTCCATTGATGGGGAAATATAATCAAAATCGCAGCTAAATCGTGTTGTACGATTCCATTCTTTGTATTACCTGCTTGTTTAGAGACGACGTTATTCGGTGAGTAATGATTGATCGCCTAGGCCTATACCTATATACATTGACTTAGGATCGTGAGTCTTTTTGACAAACAAAAGTATTGTCTTCAAACAAAAGTATTGTCTTCAAACAAAAGTATTGTCTTGCCCTAGTATTATAGTTGCAGTGTTTAGTGATTGTCAAGCTTTGACAAAAATTAAATGGGTTGTCATGTGTCGTAGACGGGATGGCTATCATAGGCCTAGCTAGGAGTAGGCTCGTACGTAGGCCTAGTTAATTTAGCCTAACATTTTTTAATCTTGTCAGTTTCGGTTTTACAACAAAAATGGATGACGCCTGACTTAAATTTTGAATACGTTTCTTGAATTGAAACATTTATAAAGTCACCTTTGATGAGACATATCCCTGCTCTCGTAGGCTGTTTATCATGGGTTTGTTTGCGTCCCAGTCAAATTTTATACTAGTTTGTTAGCCCTGTAATCAGATTTATTTCACTGATGCTTGATACGGCCATGTTTGCCGGTGAGACTGAGACAGACACACAACGTTAGAGCGGTGTTTAGCTTACAATCGCTTGACACATGCCATACATTGTACGTCCTCGTCACTTGTGTCATTTGGGGTCCATGATGAAGCTTACAAAATTTCACCGAGTCTCACAAGTCTGCTGAGGGACGTCCAGTTACCAGTAGGCCTATCTGTAGGGCAGGCTAGCCGCCGCGCTGGCGGAACAAACACACACGCCAGTTATTCAAATCATGCATGCAGACCGTTCATCATTGAAATTTTACAACGATATAAAAATGGTGTTTTGTTTGTTGTGTTTTCATGTAGTATTGAAAGTACCGCCGCCGCGATCGCGAGTAGTCGTGTCACGTGTATCCATGTTTAGGGCCCACTCAAGCAAACATCTGCCTCTTTCACCATGCGACGTCACTCAAAACGCCCCGCCCCCAGGTCATTGATGAGCGTACAAGTGAATTTTAGAGGTCTTGGCAATATATCAATAACCGGCGTTGTGCGTTCGCGTTTCAATATAACGATCAATTTGAGTGGAAGCGCGATGGTACGCACATATTCAAAAGTTTTGAATCATCATTGGTCGTCCGAGGACGAAATGGAGGAAGCATTCGCAACATACTGGGCTCAGACTTTCCTGTCATTTATGGGTTGGTGGATCTAAACCCATATCGTTCTTGACGGTATCACGATACTGAAGGGGTCTTCTGCCTCTGTTAGCTTTCCCACCTAAACTAGGTGCTATTATATTTTTGGTTTCAGATGTTTTTTGCTTGAAGACAGATTCTCTAGTCTAAAAAACCATGAATACATTGAAGTTCATATTAGTAATTTGTTATGATGATACGTGAAGAGTAATACGATGCTGCTATATGTTTTTTTATCCTTTTATGAGAAGTTTAGCTCATTGAGATCCCTTCGTTGTGTGAAAGTAATATGCAGGACTCTTTCACTGAAGCTGCTTCTACCGGGGAATATTGTCAGACTCCATGTTCCCGCTGTGTGTTCTAGCTTCTGATATGGTGACAAGCACTTATATATTAATGTACGATCTCTCTAATTCTTTTAAATTTGGCTTTCAACATAGCATAGCCCTCTGCTGCTACAATATTGCTTTTAATGACCCAATCTGCTACAGTATTTGCAAACCAGGTGACTGCCGTGCAGACTACGCCATTTAACGAAAGCATTCTTGCACCGGCGTTTGACTGGTAGCACGAACAAGATTGAAACTTGCAGCATTCAGTAGTAACCCATTCAATGACGCTGCACGGACCAGAATCAAACTCTGATTCGGAAACTGTAACTCCAAGTGACACATTATTTGAAACAGTGCCGGCCGGGCACTTAGTTGGAGATTGCAGTAGCACTTTAATTAGGAGCCCCAGACTTTATATTTAGGAGTTGAAACTTTCTCACCATGCTTACCAGCCATATCCTTTGGAAATATCTCAAGGATGAGATTTCTTCATCTTAACTCTATTCCATCTGTCATCAAATGAGCAAGTGTAAGCCAGTTTATTCTGGGTGAACTGGTCAGAGTGGACCCTTGCCTTTGTTAGGGCTTTATTTTATGATAGATGCATATATCATACATTAGGTGGAGACTTGCTTTTGAAATTCTATTGCGAATCTCAGTTACATGTATATTCTCTATATAAGACAATAAAGATGTATGTCAATTTCACATAGCAGAAATGAAATGATTTTTCTACGGTAAAGGGTAGACGTATATTGACCGTGCATCAAGTATATAAAACATTGTACTTGTAGCTATTGGGAGAAAAGAGCAACTTCCAAGATTTTTATAATAATTTTTAGTCTAACGCCAAATGATAAAGATCCAATACCCGAAGAATAGAAAATGAGAGAAATGTGGCGTTTTGGAGCCTTTGGTGACTTTGTCCGTAGTTCCAGTTGACTATTGGACTAGACAAACACTCTGTATTCATAATTGTAACCATTTTGAAAATGACGATGCCATTTAATGTATTTTTTTTAATAATTATTATTGCTAATGACAAATCTGTGCCTGAATATTTGAATTAAATGTGAATAATTTCTTCAAATGGCAGCCATTTTGGAATCCAAGATGGCGCTAATGTATGGAATTATTGTATGTATCAACAATAATATATTTTATGGGATTGAATATGTTTGATACTAACATAATTTCGCTTTAATTCACTGTTGATACAATTGATATTGTCTCAAAATACTTTTAAGTAAGCCGCAATATTTCTCAAGTCAACTACACATGCATTTTTGGCATGATCAAGTTATTGGTATATACTATCATATGAAAACAACGAGATGTTTAAAATTGTTTCAATAAATAGATCGTCTTTATTGCCTAAATATTTTAATTTAATTATATAGAAAAGATTCTTTCAAAAAGCGGCCATTTTGAAATCATAGATGGTGCTAGTGAATAATAAAGTCATGTTTGTATGTATAATAATATATTTCCTATGATTGAATATGTTTTATACTAATATCAGATCGCTTTAATACCCGGGTAATGCAATGCATATTGTCTAAATATACCAAAAACAACCGCCATTTTGATATGCTAATTTCTCAGGTCGCCCACACCTACATTTGTGGCATCATCACTTTTCTTGATGTAAAAGATATTTAGTATCATTAGTAAAACGAACGAGATGATGTTTTAAAATTTGATCACTAGGGGTCACAATTTATGGTCAATTTTGCTCTACTATTTGGTGTTTGTGCCTTCCACAGAATTGTAACACTATTTTGTACTAAACTTGATGAGGGTACTGTTGTCTACTTAAAGGTGTAACCACATTCCCTTAGTTCCCCACTAGCGAACCACACATGGTAAAACAATCAAGGCAGTTAGGACTAGGACAGTCAAGGTTGAATTTGTTCAAATTAACAGGGCTTGTCCCTCAGGCTAATCCCCTAATTTTAGTAATGGCTATTGTGTCATCTAGCTCATTATTACATGAATGTATGGCTCATCCTCCCTGGCGATATTTCCAGCGTGGTTATGTCTTTAAAGGGGCACTAAGAGATGTGTTGGAGACTGCGCCCTCAATTATGATGAAAACTGGGATTAGTATATATTTTTATAATTGTATTACATGTATGAACTTACACCTATAAGGATTAAGAAAAATCAGCCCTCTTTGTAAAAGAAAACGTCGATTCAAAAATGCTCGTACAGCCGCGACGAGCATTTTACGTCCGACAGTATTCCCCTGCAGTACGTGTGATACATAACGCGAACCATATTTGCATAGAGGGCGTTTTTCAATAAATAGCGATGATATTGTTGTAATCAAGTTTTGCTGTGTTTTTGTTAGTAGAAACAACAATAATGGCAATTTTTAATGTTCATCTTGAATTCTGAAGTAAATTTTTAAACATTTAACATTTTCAACACCACTTAATGTCCCTTTAAAATCACGCAATGGTAATTTTTTATTTTGTAATTTATATCTTTACTCAGAAATGTTATGCATGTTGTTAATTGTTAATAGTACACCATTCTATTTTAGACCGCCAAGATTAATCCGCCATAAAATGTCTGCGTTCTTCCATTATAATCATAAATGTATCACACACACATACGAGTCTCTGGCTCAAAGATAGACTGAGATACCGTGCCCTCTATTTGGCCGCCGTCTTTAAAAATGGTGTACCAAATCGAGGGGCTAAAACAAACCACGCATATGTGCGGGTCATTATGGCTCCAAAATATTGTTTTCAGCATTCACGTTAGAACGCAAAATTACTTTTGACTGATTTTATGAAGATTTATCTAGCGTTTGGTTGAGTACCTTTGCGTGAAATATCTCAAGTCGGGATTTGAGGTCTGCGTCTTTGTTTTACAGGTAATTAGGCCAAGTCCTTAGGGATTTGGGACTTCACCTTATACACCAACGGGAGATAAACAGCATGTATCTGATCCGCAACTTGTGTCTCAGGACCACAAATTATATTTATTCCGTCTTGGCGCCCTCAACGGAATAAAGCGCAACTTATTTTGACACCGCTGAAATGATATTCATGAACACATGTACTACACACAGAGAAATGTTTACATAATCTATGTAATCTTTTACATAATATCAATGTACGTATAGAACACCAGCACTTTTGTGTAAAATATTACCAATCCCTTGTTTTGTAAAACAAACCAAACTATTATGTAAACATAACTGCTGAGTCAAAATGTACACAATTGCTATGTAATTATTTTACTACGTCGGTTTGTTAACATTTTACACCATTACTATGTAACTCTTTACTTGGTTATTTTGTATATTTTACCTCATTCTAAGTATGTAAAATTTAAAACCTGGTTTGTGAAGGTTTTTGGGATTACCAAAAATACCGATTATTGCCGGGTTCTGCCTGTTTCTACTGGGCAAACTTAGCGTTTAATAGCGGTATCTTCCCCAGCAGAAACACGCTCAATGTGTATACACCAGAGTGACACGGTTCACGGCGCAAACCGCTAAGAATCGCCTTTCTGTTTCTATTGGTTTTTTTGCCGATTATTGCCGGTTCCAAACCTGGTTTGTGAAGGTTTTTGGGATTACCAAAAATACCGATTATTGCCGGGTTCTGCCTGTTTCTACTGGGCAAACTTAGCGTTTAATAGCGGTATCTTCCCCAGCAGAAACACGCTCAATGTGTATAAACCAGAGTGACACGGTTCACGGCGCAAACCACTCAGATTAATCGCCTTTCTGTTTCTATTGGGTTTATTGCCGATTATTGCCGGTTCCAAACCTGGTTTGTGAAGGTTTTTGGGATTACCAACAATACCGATTCTTAGCGGGTTCTGCCTGTTTCTACTGGGAAAACTTAGCGTTTATTAGTGGTTTCTTCCCCGGTAGAAACACGCTCTTAGTGTGTTTCATAGCACCTGTATGACATGGCATTTTTGAATAGAGCGGTGATTAGCATGGGCATTGGTAGTCTTGCGCGACAACAGCATGGCCCTTGTAGTGGCTGTTGTGACACAACACTTACGTTAAAAACGAGATGGCACGGTGAAAGTGTAAATACTTCTAACAATTTCAACAGTGTAAATACTTCTAACAATTTCAACATATTAAATTATCACATACAATCACCGTGTCCGATTGATTTTACTATATGTGTGATAATTGTACATAACATCTCCACCCAGTGATTTATAAAACAAAACTCGAACCCACGCGCACAATTGTTCTGATCGATACTAATAGATGCAATCGTTCAGGGAACGAGAGTGAATATTTATTGATGACTTGTTCTTGAGTTATTTCATGACAGGGTTAAATACTACATGTTCTTTATCTTGGTCCGAAACACACATAGCTTCAAACGACTTGGTGCACATGAGTATCCCTGTACTAGAAATTCATTGCTCAGACTCGCTCCCAGGCGTATTCAGCAGCTTGTTGTTGGTGAAGAACGACACTGCGCTACAACGAGCTAGACCTAGGCCAATTCCCAGTCATGTCAGTCTGTCAGTCCAGTAAGCTTATTAAGTAAGCACTGACTTCAGTTCCTGCATCGCCTTTCTTGATATTAGTAGTAGTAAAACGACGAGCGTAGTGAAGAGTACGTTTACGTACTAATAGCACAGCACTACCGTTCAATATGTCATGTATGTGACAGCTACCGTTATACATGACAGCACTACTGTTCTATATTGACTATGAGCACGAATTCTGAATTACAAGCACCTTTTTGTATTTTGGTAATTGACAGTATAACATTATTACCATATCAACTAACAGGCATATTATAGTATTTTAATTTCATTCAGAGATTATGGGTTACTAGCAAATGTGGAACTAATAATTCAATACCTTTATGTATAACATGCTAGTTATAAGGGACATCCTAAACTAGTATAACCAAAAAGTAGTGTTCGCCCATGATAGTAGGCTATTAATGGCATTAAGAGTTGCGTTCCTAAATTAACAGTCAAAACACAAATTAGAAAAGGGGAAACAAACTTACTTTAAAATGTGAAAATAAATTTGAAAAATTACCGCAGAGCTCTGCTACCGAACAAACCAACGCCATTTTGCATCACGCGGTTTTCTTACTATATGCCGGCGAAGTAATACTAATGACGATATTTTACATGAAGTGAATGTAAACTTTCGCTTTTTACAAATTGAAATGTATTTTGAGGTTACAAATTACTACGGTCGATGTAATAATTACACAACCTAGGTATCTTATGCTATTTACATTTCTAAACTGTATCACTCAGTTTTACTACATGTGTTGGTAAGATTATTTTTACAGCATATTACATTATGCTGTGGTATATTCCATTGTACATTGCGTTTTTTTACATTAAATTTGCGAAATATTTCTCTGTGTGTAGCTTAAAAAATAAAGCTAACCCTAACCCTAACCCGAACCATAACCCTTGAGCTTGTGGTCCTGGAACACAATACAAATCGAACTTGTGGTTCTGGGACACAAGTCGAATACATCTTATCATGATGAGCTTGTGATCATGGGACACAAGTTGTGGACGGGATCAGACTATTATTCTCGAATCTTAACCAGCATCTTGTATTGAAATAAAAATCATCGAATGTATATGATAGCCGATTGTAAATATTGCTTGTTTATTGCTTTTTTAAATTTTTGAAACATTAGATGAAAATATCAAGTACTTATTTACAGTACAGATAGTAACTGCTCAGTGACCTCTTGCTCTCCATTTTGTAAGTATTGCTAATTTGTTGCCTATGATGTTCATTGGCAAAATTTGTTTTTTTGAAATGATATCTGAAATAATACAACTCTTTCATCCATCGTTTATAAAAACAAGTATGATCGAAACCTTTACAGGCCTACCAACGCTGCTGGTACCTTTGAAGTTGTTGACACTTCCACGCGGCTATCAGTTTCATCATACACAAAACAGATTTGTCAGAAACTGTTGGCAACTTTCGTTGTCTATCCCAAGAATTACTGAACCAATACTAGGCATGTTTCTAATTATTGCAATTCATTTATCATGGTGATTTCAAATATGGTACTTGAATTCAATAATGCTGATATTTTTAAAACATATTTTTGACATTTGGAATGTCGTCTGCTGACATAGTGGTTTTAGATTTGTAAAATAGTTCTGAAAATTTTGTGCCAATGTTGTCGCCTGTATAATATCGTTAGACATGAGATATTTAAAAAAAATCAAATTGACTGAGATAATATATTAGATTGCGTATATTCAAATTTTAAATTTTCCAACTATACATAATTTCTAGCCAGAGTAACAAGAAATTCAACCACGTTTTATCATGATAATTTATCATGTTTAAAGTAAGCTATGTAATCAACAACAACAACAACAACAACAACAACAACAACAACAACAACAACAACAACAACAACAACAACAACAACAACAACAACAACAACAACAACAACAACAACAACAACAACAACAACAACAACAACAACAACAACAACAACAACAACAACAACAACAACAACAACAACAACAACAACAACAACAACAACAACAACAACAACAACAACAACAACAACAACAACAACAACAACAACAACAACAACAACAACAACAACAACAACAACAACAACAACAACAACAACAACAACAACAACAACAACAACAACAACAACAACAACAACAACAACAACAACAACAACACCGTTCTTATATAGCGCTTTCCACAACAACAATACCGTTCTTATATAGCGCTTTCCACAATGCACGCACAGTCCCAAAGCGCTTATCACTGCCAGTTTAGATATCAGAATCCTTTGGTCGCTACACTTAGCCGGCCGCGGCTACCAGTCAACAAGTGCACAAGCCTTAGATTTTTATATCCTAACAGCTCCCCAAATATCGCTTGGGTCGACGAAGCAATTGATACTAAGTACCTTGCCCAAGGATACAAACATGTAGGCTATAGCGGGGCTAGAACTCACAACCTTTGTATCATGAACCCTGCATGCTATCCACTAGACCACACGTGCTCTAATTGTATTATATGTTTTTAAAATTATGTGAAAATCAATATAATCTAATATAATTATGTGAAAATCAATCTAATCAGCCAGCTCTCATCAAAATGTATGTATGTATGTATGTATTATTATTATTATTATTATGTGTATCATATGGAAGCCGTGTGATTCATAGGGAAAAAGTGTACGTTAGGTCCCAAATACTGGTATACCAGTAGCGCTCAATACTGGAACATAAATGTTGCCAGTATCGGTCGATACTAGTACGATTTTATCGTTCGAATATCTAGTGTTCATTTTTATTGAGAGTGCTTATTATGTAAAGTGTGCAGGTACCAAATTAAAGATTTTTAATTTCTGTGAAACGCTGTTACTTGTTTACGAAAAAACCTTTTTGTTGTTGAAAACACTCAAAATGTCTGGTAAATTCATTCCAATGTTTTTTTCATTACAGTTACAACATCATTAGTTTGTCTTACATCAACTCCACACAATGAATTTCGACATCAGCAATATTCTAAACTAATAATATTAAGATCTTCCATTATGTATTTGTAGCCATACTTTTATATAGTTTTTCTTGGAAATAAATGGCTGTAATTCCAAAAAACGGAATTTCTCTAGCTTCAATTGATACATGAACGACTTTTACAATGCAACTGTTTCAAACTATTGTTGTCGCCTTAATATAATAAAATAATAAAACATTAAAAAATAGGGGAAAAACCACAATTCCATCAATTTCTTACCATGCTTTCTATGACTTCTGATACTTTCAATGTGACAATGGTATTTTGAACCGTGCTACCTCAAAGCATAGGACCTCTTATTCAATAGACCAGACAAAGGTGATCAGGAAACTTTCACCTAGGCCAGGTTGTCAACCACCATTCTCGTGCCAATTAGCCAATTACAGTCTTCTTGGCCTTTCAAAATGGAAGAGGTTTCTTTATGCTAATGTATTAGCAGAAATGTAATGAATTCTGCCCAAAAACTAAAAAAAACCCACTAAAATACCAAAACAATTGTTTTTGAATAAATCTTTATCTATCAATTTAAGCATTTTGTTTTGAATAAGAGTACGTATTTTTATGTGCCTTTGTTGAATAAAAAAAATCACGATCTGATATTAAATTTGGTAAATTAAAAAAAGAATGTAACCAATTTTGTGCTTAATAAAAATGTAACCATTTACCAACACTGCTTATATGAATGCTGCTTTAGAAGAATATTATAATAAATAAATGAAATCAAACAACTCCCACATGTATTGTGTTAATTTAATATGATGTAAGTTTTTCTTGATAATGTTTTTAACTGTACGTTCGATTTGGTTTGTAATTCATTTGAAATACATAAGATAATATGTGTCGCCGTAAACACTGGTCTCAAATCGTTAACCAGACAAATCGGCATTTTGCTCCATCACATCAAACCAGACAAGTTGTCGACAAACCTCATTTGCAATGATAATAGTCATGTCTGAAAATAAATAGCATAAGAAGACGATAAAAATAAAACTAATTATTACTTCCTCAAGCTGACTTGTCATTTTAATTTGATTTTATTGTTGCATATCTATCAATCATCTAAAGCAAACAAATAGGATCGTTGACATTGGTTGATTAGAATCTGGTTTGGAATGTTAAATCCAAGGGTTGAAAAGTACTAACGTGTAATTTATACGTTTCAGATAGACAGCTACGTCTATGTGTCCCGGGACGTCTGTATTCTTCGTTAGCACTTTTGGTAGTGATGATCGCACGACGACGCTTTTTGCAGTCTTGAGCCCGGTCTTGAGTTGCCCGTTGATTCATTATCTGGGGATTTACGACAAAAAAGTGACAAAAGATAATTGAAAACGTGGATGATGTTCATTGCCCATCAACCCCGCCATAAACGATATCCATGTTTATAGAGCGCCCATGCCTAGCCCACGTATATGGCAAGTATTATTGCACAATAGAACCGAAAAACCTAGTTTTTCGTCGATAAACCTGGTTTTTTAATCGAAAAACCAGGTTTATCAATTCGATTGTCATAGTTTTTTGATAAACTTGGTTTTTTGGCTAATAAACCATCCAGGTGTATCAAAAACTATGACAATCGAATCGATAAACCTGGTTTATCAATCGATAAACCTGGTTTATCAATCGATAAACCTGGTTTATCGACCGAGAAACCTGGTTTATCGACCGAGAAACAAAGTTTTTCGCTGATAAACTTGGTTTTTCAATTCGATAGTCATAGGTTTTTTTTGATACACTTGGTTTTTCGATTGAAAAAAACAACAGGTTTTTCGAATTCGATTGTCATAGTTTTTGAAAAAACAGGTTTATCGACCGAGAAACCTGGTTTTTCGACGATAAACTAGGTTCTTCAATTCGATTGTCATAGTTTTTTTTTGATAAACCTGGTTTTTTGATTGAAAAAACAGGTTCTTCAAATTCGATTGTCATAGTGTTTGAAAAACCAGGTTTATCGACCGAGAAACCTGTTTTTTTCGATCGAAAAACCAGGTTTTTTAAAAACTATGAAAATCGAATTCGAAAAACCAGGTTTATCAAATAAACCCTATGACAATCAAATTCCATTAATCCGTTGAGCTCTACTATTATACTATATTACGCATCAACTCTGTCCTCAGTGCGACTAAAGCCAGCTTAGGCTACATACAATTTTAATGTTTAACGGCGCGGCGACGGAAATACCTTCCTCAGCGCGGGCCCTGCCTCAGCAGCTGATCTAGCCGGCTGGGATCAGTGAATCTATCTCGTCAAGCCGTCAAGGGCATCTTTATGGACCATGGACTGACAAAACTGCATCGAGATTCATCGCATGAATCATGATGTTTCATCATTTACAGGTTTTTAGGTTGATTCTGGCGAGTATTTTTTCGGAAAATCTATCATATTTACCCAAATCAAAACGTATAGGATATTCTATGACCTTTGTATGTCTTTGAAAATCGTCTTGCACTATTAGTATGAAGGGGGCACGCAACTTATTAGCTCCCATAGGCTTTACATACAAATGTTGGCCTATTAAAACCGCTGTATATCAAAAACTCCACGGTCAATATTTCTGAAATTTTGCAATATTATGCCATAAACGCTTATTTATATCATATCTAAATATCAAGGAAAGTTATCCGTCACATTTTTCAGTAAATGCCGCTGAATTGGGAAGTATTAATTTCATTCCTCAGTGGAAGTGGATTCTAGACTGAATAAGTTGTGTGCGCCCTGAAGTGTGCCGCCAAAAGCCCGCCATTACTTCAGAAATTCCGGTTTTTCGAGGAGCACCAAGGGGGCGCGACACTAAATCAGTCCGCATTGTATGTAAGAACGAAACTTGGCTAATATAGTCCACGCGCATATGGTTGGCCGAGTCCGCCATAACGTATATCTATACACGTATTGATATACGTACTCGATTTTCGAACACGCGTATTCAAATTTCAAACCACGTGGTTGATATTGACCAATTCCAATCGAGTTTCGAGTACGTTTGATAGAGAATAGAATTCGCGGGGAAAATACACGCATTCGAAAAGTATCCTCGTACATGAACATGAAATATCACAACTACAATTATCTTTTTAATGGAAATTAAAGCATTATAACATGTGAAGTTTTCTTTCCTGAATTTATGTGTATATATTTAGGTCCCTATTATATGATTATACAAACTTTATTTATGATTTTGTACTATAGCGCTGCATGACCGCCGCGTGTGATACATTCACTATACTGGCATTGTCGTACACAACACATTGTATAGCCTCGGTATACCATATGGCAGGTAATAGGATCCTGTTATGGGTATACGAACAATGACCTGGCCTTGGTAAATAAATGTCTTTGCCCTGTAGTATATTTCAATGCACATTGCACAATGTATGTTTGGGTTGTACTGTACAAACACAGAATTGATTGATGTTAATAATTAGACTTAGAGGAGAAAATACTGTGGGCAATTTCTCAATCTGTTTGAAGAAGAGGAAATGGTATGATATGACCTCTTTTAAATTGCCTATCTCAACAAGCTCACATGCATGAGCATGAGCAATTGGGCACGAGGAGGGGGCAGGTCTGTGATCTGGGGCATAGCCGGCTATTTTGTTGGTATATAAAATAAATCGAGTTTGTCATTTCATCTGGGGTGGGCATCAGGGGGATGCAACCTACCCACCTCTAAGTTACGCCCCTGTTCACAGCTCCAATATTTACAATTGTCGTGGGGAAAAGGTTCTTGACTGGGGAAAAAAGTGCACCCCACCCCCCCATTCCAAAGATTTCTGACTGGGGAATTGCACCCCATCCCCACCACCCCACCCTACACTTAAACCTTAATATTCCAGTGACCCGTATGTAAGGCACGAGTGAATCAATAATAATATCAGTCAGAGATTGGAGATTCAACCCCCCCCCTCCCCGATATACAATATAGACCCCATTCCAATTTTTTGTAAATAACAGGGTCATGGTTAGTAGCTACCTCTTCTTACAAAATATAAATCTTGATCTAATCAAATCAAAATAAACTAAATCTGTAATTTAAAGTTTATAGGACGCTGCACTTAAATATTTAAAATAAAATCATAGTTATTGTATTCACTCCATAAATAATTGTACTTGGCTCACCCACATTAATTTTACACAACTCACTCCTCAAATCGCTCCACAACTCCCCCCCCCAGTGGCGTACCCAGCTTTTGAAACTGGGGAGGGGGTGGGGCACGACCATAGTTGTACCTCCGAAAGGCATGATTTACCGACAATCTTCTTTTTTTTACAGACTCCCAAAAAATCGTAAAAACAGGCACAAAAAACTGGACCCCCTGTGTACGACACTGCTCGCCCCACAACTCGCCTCACAACTCTCCATCTCTCCATACACCTCACCGTACAACTCTCTACACATCAACTCTCCCATCCCATTCACAACTCGCCATTTAGCCACTACTAAACATGTTTAAAATATGTTGATATTTGGCCTAACTATAACCTAAATTTCCCTGAACGAGGCTGTTTACTATTACAGGACTATATTACGCGGGCTCGAAATGTCTGTACCGCGTAATTGAAAAATTTTATCAAACGTATTAGAAACTCGATTAGAATTGGTCAATATCAACCACGTGGTTTGAAATTCGAATACGTGTGTTCGAAAATCGAGTACGTATATCAATACGTGTACAGATATACGTTATGGCGGACTCGGCCAACCATACGCGCACGGCGAAATCACGATGCAGTGGCTATATTCGAACAGTTTTAGCGTTTACATTGCATTTAATCTGCTCAAATTATCAGCAATGAGAGTCACATTCTGAAGTGGCCGATCCCTACCTCCATTACCCCTGGGAGCACTTAAAACTCTAACAATCGATTCGATTTTTTGGTTTTTCGAATTCGATTGTCATAGTTTCTGAAAAAAAAGGTTTCTCGATCGATAAACCTGGTTTTTCGCCCATAAACTTGGTTTTTCAATTCGATTGTCATAGTTCTTTTTTAATAAACCTGGTTTTTCGATCGAAAAAAAACAGGTTTTTCGAATTAGATTGTCATAGTTTTTGAAAAACCAGGTTATTCGAAAATCGTGAGCAGATTTGTTTTTTTTTTGCATGTGCAGTTTCGGCAAGGTCTGGGACTGTCCTGTGCAGTCTTGTGTGGAGCACGTGGCAAATTTTTCAAACTCGCCACAATTTTTCTCGCAGTCTAAAAAAATCGTGGCGGTTTTTTTTAAATCTGGAAGGTCTGCATGGACACATGAGCGGTTTGGAAGCGGTAGCCGATGAGTTGGTGCGCATATGAGTGGTTGTGTGTAGTTGGAAAGTGGTCGGCAGTCGAGTCTGCTCCAAGCGGGAGAGAAGATGCAAGCCAACTTGACATGTCAAATCAGCGAGCAGTCTTGACAGCAACATGTCACAACTTGTGCCGTCGTGTCAAGGTCGGCGATTGATCGGGGACTGAACAAGTGGCGTCACCGATTAAACATGCTTGATCTTGTTGATTTCATGATGCTGTCGTCGCCAACTGGTAGGCGATTCAGCATCTTTTGTCTTGTTGAAGGCGGGGAATATCGCATACTAATCATTCCTGATCATCCCTGGTCGGGATCCAAAATGTAAATTGTGCAAGTTTGAACAAGATTTCAGCCGATTTTGAAAAAATTGTGGTCTTGTGTATGTAGTTGGGAAGAGGTTGGGTCGGGAGCTATCTTCTGTGTGACTGAACCTTAATCGGCAAACATGGGTTCGTTCCCCGCCATAGTCCCTTTAATATCGTTATTTCTTATTTTCATAACTACGTTTTTAATGAAATCATCATTCTTGGTAATCTCAATGAGAGCCTATGTTTTCATTCATTTATTCATTATTCATCAATTTTTTGAACATAATTATTAATTAATGATTTTTAAATTTAATTTCAACAGCATTTTTATCATTGTTTATGCATGATTATTGGATAGATCTTACATACTTTATTATAAATTCATCTGGCTGAATCAAATGTATTATTGAATTAATATATACGCAAAATTGTCATAAATTGCGCTATAAAAAATCCCAATGATTGAGATAGCAATAAATCGTTAATTTGGTAAACATTTATTATTCAGTGGCATTATAAAGTTATGCTTTAAATTACTCGTGTGTCTGGGCAGGAGTATTAGATTTAGCGTACATTGTTCGTAATTTACTTGTCTAGTAGCTTATTTCGGGTTTGGTTCTCTCAATCTTTGATTTACCCCTTCACTAATACTATAGTACTAGTGAAGTATCGCTATTCTTCTGTAACTCGTTATTGCTTTGGTGAACTCGGCCTTAAAAGTGGTATACATACTAGACAGACATATGAGAGATTTTCCCATTGCAGCTCTCGAAACTTTTTGCTTGTTTTATGAAACTGATATTTACACATTACACACGGAAATCGTATCAAACCTGGGTTTCATGAGAAAAGTATCTTTATAAAAAAAGAAGAAGATAATATCTGTTTTATCAGTGACTTCTTTTTATGTATTTCAACCGTAGGAACATACCGTATTGGACTACTATGTTACCCAAACGAGGGGGTAAGTTGTCAGTGTCAACGACTATAGTCATTTGATGTTGTTAATTGACCTGTTCTTTAAATTATTTTATGCATAAACTATGCATGTGTTTTGTAAAGAGTTGCATGATCTTATCATAGCAATCGGTAAATATTAAAGTCCAATTTGAATATGAACTTCAGAACTACGACCTGTTACACTACACAATGATTTTAACGATTCTATATGATGAATAGAAGGCGTGACGGTCGGTAGCGGTCGCGGTATTCTACTTGTCAGCATACAGAAGACAACGGACGAACTGCAATTTAAACATTTCCACGGGACGAACTAAAACGAGAATCAGACAAACAGGTAGGCCTATGGTCACGTAGATGATTATAACCAGAATATTTACGATTATAGCCGATACTGTGCTATACAGGGTGTATCAAAAAAGTAGGACTCTGTTTTATAACGGTAATATTGTTATTATAATCATTGAACCATGACCAAGTTAGTCTCAATGTAAAGCCCAATTAATTAGTATGATATCCTGAAAATATGAGATCAAGCCGATGAAAAATAAGAAAGCTAGCGTACTTTGTGTAAACCATGTCATTTACTGGTTTGTACAATTGGAATTCACACAGTATTAATTAACAGTCGAGTAAAACATGAAAGTGCTCGATTTGTAACTCAATGAACCATCCACAGTGCGTTCGAGAACTGTTTACTAAAACTTTTTTTAATGTGCGCAGAATATGCATGCATCTGTTTTGCGGATTTGTTTAGCCATTATTGATTTAAGCCAGATTTAAATGGATTACAAAACTAAACTTTGCTATTGACTGATAGATTATTTACTATGTTGACAATTATTATAATGTATTGAAACGTAAACCATGTTATTTACTGGTCTGTAATGATGTAATGGAGATGCCATTGTACAAACCAGTAAATGACATGGTTTACGCAAGGTACGCTAGTTTTCTTATTTTGCATCGGATTGATCTTATATTTTCAGGATATCAAAATAATTAATTGGGCTTTACATTGAGACTAAATTGGTCATGGTCCAATGATTATAATAAGAATTACACCGTCATGAAACATAGTCCTAATTGTTTTGATACACCCTGTATATACAATGTAGGCATACGTCGCATGTGCGAAAATAGCGATTGAATTAGCGTTTATCAGCTTATGATGCGTGAGCAAAGTTCAAGTTGATTTCATGAAATCTTCATTGACTTATTACACTATCATACCTTTATAGACTTATTGCAAACTAAATTTATTTAAACAATGCTATATCATCACGGATTTTCTATTTGTTTAAATTATATGTCTCGTTTATAGTATTTACAAGAGCTATAGTTATGATACTATAAGTAAACTGCTCACAAAGAGTATCGAAACACTTAGAAATGATCCAATATATAACTGCTCGAGAGAGTGTGCATTAATCTAAACAAATAACCAAGTGCATAATTTTGTTCTGCGTATTTTGACACCTCGATCGATGAGATACGATGTTGCGGAGCGGAGTAATTGTTATTTCAATGGTCGTGGGTCCAGTTTCAAAAGTGGCAATCATCCTATAGAAAGAGGTTTGCATTTATTTACTGTTTAGAATGATCAAATTCGTGCTTTTCAATAGGGATGAGTTATCACGTTCAACAGTATTTTACCCCTGGTGTTATCATGTTCAACAGTATTTTACCCCTGGTGTTAACATGTTCAATTGTATTTTACCCCCGGTGTTATCATTTTCAACGGTATTTTACCCCTGGTGTTATCATGTTCAACAGTATTTTTCCCCTGGTGTTATCATGTTCAACAGTATTTTACCCCTGGTCTTATCATGTTCAACAGTATTTTACCCCTGGTGTTATCATGTTCAACAGTATGTTACCCTGGTGTTATCATGTTCAACAGTATTTTACCCCTGATGTTATCATGTTCAACAGTATTTTACCCCTGGTGTTATCATGTTCAACAGTATTTTATCCCTGTGGTTATCATGTTCAACATTATTTTACCCCTGGTATTATCATGTTCAACAGTATTTTACTCCTGATATTATCATGTTCAACAGTATTTTATCCCTGGGGTTATCATGTTCAACATTATTTTACCCCTGGTATTATCATGTTCAACAGTATTTTACCCCTGGTGTTATCATGTTCAACAGTATTTTACCCCTGGTGTTATCATGTTCAACAGTATTTTACCCCTGGTGTTATCATGTTCAACAGTATTTTACCCCTGGTATTATCATGTTCAACAGTATTTTACCCCTGGTGTTATCATGTTCAACAGTATTTTACCCCTGGTGTTATCATGTTCAACAGTATTTTACCCCTAGTGTTATCATGTTCAACAGTATTTTACCCCTGGTGTTATCATGTTCAACAGTATGTTACCCCTGATGTTATCATGTTCAACAGTATGTTACCCCTGGTGTTATCATGTTCAACAGTATGTCACCCCTGGTGTTATCATGTTCAACAGTATTTTACCCCTGGTGTTATCATTTTCAACAGTATGTTACCCCTGGTGTTATCATGTTCAACAGTATGTTACCCCTGGTGTTATCATGTTCAACAGTATTTTACCCCTGGTGTTATCATGTTCAACAGTATTTTTCCCCTGGTGTTATCATGTTCAACAGTATTTTACCCCTGGTGTTATCATGTTCAACAGTATTTTACCCCTGGTGTTATCATGTTCAACAGTATGTTACCCCTGGTGTTATCATGTTCAACAGTATTTTACCTCTGGTCTTATCATGTTCAACAGTATTTTATCCCTGGGGTTATCATGTTCAACAGTATGTTACCCCTGGTGTTATCATGTTCAACAGTATTTTACCCCTGGTGTTATCATGTTCAACAGTATTTTACCCCTGGTGTTATCATGTTCAACAGTATTTTACCCCTGGTGTAATATCATGTTCAACAGTATGTTACCCTGGTGTAATATCATGTTCAACAGTATTTTACTCCTGGTCTTATCATGTTCAACAGTATTTTACCCCTGGTGTTATCATGTTCAACAGTATGTTACCCCTGGTGTTATCATGTTCAACAGTATTTTACCCCTGGTGTTATCATGTTCAACAGTATTTTACCCCTGGTGTTATCATGTTCAACAGTATTTTACCCCTGGTGTAATATCATGTTCAACAGTATGTTACCCTGGTGTAATATCATGTTCAACAGTATTTTACTCCTGGTCTTATCATGTTCAACAGTATTTTACCCCTGGTGTTATCATATTCAACAGTATTTTACCCCTGGTGTAATATCATGTTCAACAGTATTTTACCCCTGGTGTAATATCATGTTCAACAGTATGTTACCCCTGGTGTAATATCATGTTCAACAGTATTTTACCCCTGGTGTTATCATATTCAACAGTATTTTACCCCTGGTGTAATATCATGTTCAACAGTATTTTACCCCTGGTGTAATATCATGTTCAACAGTATTTTACCCCTGGTGTAATATCATGTTCAACAGTATTTTACCCTGGTGTAATATCATGTTCAACAGTATTTTACCCCTGGTGTAATATCATGTTCAACAGTATATTACCCCTGGTGTTATCATGTTCAACAGTATTTTACCCCTGGTGTAATATCATGTTCAACAGTATTTTACCCCTGGTCTTATCATGTTCAACAGTATTTTACCCCTGGTGTAATATCATGTTCAACAGTATATTACCCCTGGTGTAATATCATGTTCAACAGTATGTTACCCCTGGTGTAATATCATGTTCAACAGTATTTTACCCCTGGTCTTATCATGTTCAACAGTATATTACCCCTGGTGTAATATCATGTTCAACAGTATATTACCCCTGGTGTAATATCATGTTCAACAGTATTTTACCCCTGGTCTTATCATGTTCAACAGTATTTTACCCCTGGTGTAATATCATGTTCAACAGTATGTTACCCCTGATGTTATCATGTTCAACAGTATGTTACCCCTGGTGTAATATCATGTTCAACAGTATTTTACCCCTGGTCTTATCATGTTCAACAGTATATTACCCCTGGTGTAATATCATGTTCAACAGTATTTTACCCCTAGTGTAATATCATGTTCAACAGTATGTTACCCCTGATGTTATCATGTTCAACAGTATGTTACCCCTGGTGTAATATCATGTTCAACAGTATTTTACCCTGGTCTTATCATGTTCAACAGTATATTACCCCTGGTGTAATATCATGTTCAACAGTATGTTACCCCTGATGTTATCATGTTCAACAGTATGTTACCCCTGGTGTAATATCATGTTCAACAGTATTTTACCCCTGGTCTTATCATGTTCAACAGTATATTACCCCTGGTGTAATATCATGTTCAACAGTATTTTACCCTGGTGTAATATCATGTTCAACAGTATGTTACCCCTGATGTTATTATGATCAACAGTATTTTACCCCTGGTGTAATATCATGATCAACAGTATATTACCCCTGGTGTAATATCATGATCAACAGTATTTTACCCCTGGTGTAATATCATGTTCAACAGTATATTACCCCTGGTGTTATCATGTTCAACAGTATTTTACCCCTGGTGTAATATCATGTTCAACAGTATTTTACCCCTGGTCTTATCATGTTCAACAGTATTTTACCCCTGGTGTAATATCATGTTCAACAGTATATTACCCCTGGTGTAATATCATGTTCAACAGTATGTTACCCCTGGTGTAATATCATGTTCAACAGTATTTTACCCCTGGTCTTATCATGTTCAACAGTATATTACCCCTGGTGTAATATCATGTTCAACAGTATATTACCCCTGGTGTAATATCATGTTCAACAGTATTTTACCCCTGGTCTTATCATGTTCAACAGTATTTTACCCCTGGTGTAATATCATGTTCAACAGTATGTTACCCCTGATGTTATCATGTTCAACAGTATGTTACCCCTGGTGTAATATCATGTTCAACAGTATTTTACCCCTGGTCTTATCATGTTCAACAGTATATTACCCCTGGTGTAATATCATGTTCAACAGTATTTTACCCCTAGTGTAATATCATGTTCAACAGTATGTTACCCCTGATGTTATCATGTTCAACAGTATGTTACCCCTGGTGTAATATCATGTTCAACAGTATTTTACCCCTGGTCTTATCATGTTCAACAGTATATTACCCCTGGTGTAATATCATGTTCAACAGTATTTTACCCCTAGTGTAATATCATGTTCAACAGTATGTTACCCCTGATGTTATCATGTTCAACAGTATGTTACCCCTGGTGTAATATCATGTTCAACAGTATTTTACCCTGGTCTTATCATGTTCAACAGTATATTACCCCTGGTGTAATATCATGTTCAACAGTATATTACCCCTGGTGTAATATCATGTTCAACAGTATGTTACCCCTGGTGTAATATCATGTTCAACAGTATATTACCCCTGGTGTAATATCATGTTCAACAGTATATTACCCCTGGTGTTATCATGTTCAACAGTATTTTACCCCTGGTGTTATCATGTTCAACAGTATGTTACCCCTGGTGTTATCATGTTCAACAGTATTTTACTCCTGGTCTTATCATGTTCAACAGTATTTTACCCCTGGTGTAATATCATGTTCAACAGTATATTACCCCTGGTGTAATATCATGTTCAACAGTATTTTACCCCTGGTGTTATCATGTTCAACAGTATGTTACCCCTGGTGTTATAATGTTCAACAGTATTTTACTCCTGGTCTTATCATGTTCAACAGTATTTTACCCCTGGTGTAATATCATGTTCAACAGTATATTACCCCTGGTGTAATATTATGTTCAACAGTATATTACCCCTGGTGTAATATCATGTTCAACAGTATATTACCCCTGGTGTAATATCATGTTCAACAGTATATTACCCCTGGTGTAATATCATGTTCAACAGTATATTACCCCTGGTGTAATATCATGTTCAACAGTATATTACCCCTGGTGTAATATCATGTTCAACAGTATTTTACCCCTGGTCTTATCATGTTCAACAGTATATTACCCCTGGTGTGATATCATGTTCAACAGTATGTTACCCCTGGTGTAATATCATGTTCAACAGTATTTTACCCTGGTGTAATATCATGTTCAACAGTATATTACCCCTGGTGTAATATCATGTTCAACAGTATGTTACCCCTGGTGTAATATCATGTTTAACAGTATGTTACCCCTGGTGTAATATCATGTTCAACAGTATATTACCCCTGGTGTAATATCATGTTCAACAGTATGTTACCCCTGGTGTAATATCATGTTCAACAGTATGTTACCCATGATGTTATCATGTTCAACAGTATGTTACCCCTGGTGTAATATCATGTTCAACAGTATGTTACCCCTGGTGTAATATCATGTTCAACAGTATGTTACCCCTGGTGTAATATCATGTTCAACAGTATGTTACCCCTGGTGTTATCATGTTCAACAGTATGTTACCCCTGGTGTTATCATGTTCAACAGTATTTTACCCCTGGTGTTATCATGTTCAACAGTATGTTACCCCTGGTCTTATCATGTTCAACAGTATTTTACCCCTGGTGTTATCATGTTCAACAGTATTTTACCCCTGGTGTTATCATGTTCAACAGTATGTTACCCCTGGTGTTATCATGTTCAACAGTATTTTACCCCTGGTGTTATCATGTTCAACAGTATATTACCCCTGGTGTAATATCATGTTCAACAGTATTTTACCCCTGGTCTTATCATGTTCAACAGTATATTACCCCTGGTGTAATATCATGTTCAACAGTATATTACCCCTGGTGTAATATCATGTTCAACAGTATGTTACCCCTGGTGTAATATCATGTTCAACAGTATGTTACCCCTGATGTTATCATGTTCAACAGTATGTTACCCCTGGTGTAATATCATGTTCAACAGTATGTTACCCCTGGTGTAATATCATGTTCAACAGTATGTTACCCATTGTGTTATCATGTTGTACAGTATGTTACCCCCGGTTTTATTATCATGATCAACAGTATTTTACCCTGGTGTAATATCATGTTCAACAGTATTTTACCCCTGGTGTTATCATGTTCAACAGTATTTTACCCCTAGTGTTATCATGTTCAACAGTATTTTACCCCCGGTGTTATCATGTTCAACATTATTTCCCCCGGATGTTATCATGTTTAATAGTATTTTACTCCTGGTGTTAACATGTTCAATTGTATTTTACCATCGGTGATAGCATTTTCAACAGTATTTTACTCCTGGTGTTATCATTACGCATTTGTAAAAACCTATTATTCTGCACATTATGTTAGCTTGAGCGATATTGGCCACCAATATTTTTAACACTTTGAGGTTTCTTTAACACAATAAAGCTTACGCCGCATAAATACACTTAATTAATGAGGTCAAAGGTCACATATCAAAGTCAAAGGTCATCTGAGGTAAAGTTGCAAAATAAGCTGAAAACATCAACAATTACTGTTTTTCTTCAATAAAGACTGATTGCAACCAGATTTGAATCATACTTGCATCATGGGACCCTTTATACGTCAACGAGGTCAAAGATCTCATATCAAGGTCAAAGGGTATATGAAAAAATGTGTAAAATAAGCTGAAGAAAATGTGTAAAATAAGCTGAAAACATCAAACAATGACATTTCTGTTCTCATACAAAGACTGATTGCAATCAACCTTGGATCATACATGCACAATGGGAACTTTCATATGTCAATGAGGTCAAATGTCACATATCAATGTCAAAGGTCATCCGAGGCGAATTTGTAAATAAGCTGTAAACATCAACACATTACATTTCTTTTTTTCATTCAAAAGACTAATTGCAACCACACTTTGGTGTTCATTTATCTACCCTTAAAAACGGACGACCTATATCAGATCGTATGTTGAGTGTTTTTCAGTTCTTTTATTGGTGTTCAATTATACCTGATAACACCACTTTTTTTTAATTTCATTTTAGGTTCGATTGCACCCCTTAAAAAACTGCCATGGCGGAGTCAACTGAGTCCCCATTCTACAACAATTGGGTTAAATCCTCCGAAGGTCTTCACGAGTGTAGCCGTGCACTGGTGTTAATAGTTGAACACGTGATGCGTACATGGCACAATCGTGTATTAAGAGAAAATAAAGAAACTGATCTGAAATGTGCGGGCAAGCATACATGCAAGCCAATTAACTACAACTATTGCCGTCAGTGTGTCAAATGGATTAGGGAGGTTATACCAAGCATAGCTTACAAGAACCCTGAAATCAACTGGGATCATGTGAAATCGACAAACTTCTTCAGCTGTCCTATTCGAGTTTCAAAGTTATTTGGTTTGAAATATGTAAATCCTAAAACGTTTGCTGCGATAACTACATTTGAAGGGTTTGACTCCGCTTGGCTTCTAGCTATTATGAAAAATGTCAAGTTGTTCCACAAACATGAGACGCTTTCACAGGTTAGTATATTAATTCGTCGCTGTTCTGACATACCGGCACATCACTTTACTTAATTCTGTTGTGATGTGCCGGTATGTCAGAACAGCGACGAATTGTTAGGTGAGTGACCAATTATTTGAGGACATTTTATTCACAAGGCACGTTCAGACATGGCTATTTAACTCGAGCTAAAGGTCGAGTTAAGGGCGAGTCGAGGTAAATTCGCGAAAATGGTCGAGTTAGTGCCTGTGTGGACAAGAGTCGAGTTAACTTAACCCGACCTTAACTCGACCTTAACTCGACCAATTTACCTCTGACAAAAGTCAGAGGTAAAGTCTATTGATAGCGGATGTGTGGCTGTAATCAAATTCAGAGTGACCCTGCTTCCTAATGCCAACCCCTACCTGACACAACTATCTCAAGAAACTAGAATAGTAAGTAATTTGGGAACAACTTGTAATTACACTAGCAACCAAAAGTATTACGACACCTTGCAAGCTGCAAATTGAAAGGAAACACTGCGAATCAATTGAGCTATACTGTGTTAGCTTTTTGGTATTCTATAAAAATAATGGACAGTTCATCAAAGTTTGTTTAAATGAATTTGAGAAACTCTGGAGACATTATTATTTAAAAAGGAAAATAGTCGCATTGATATATTTAGTTCATTTAGACTGATAGTCAAATTAGCTTAACAAGGTACTATATGATGAATGAATAGAACTGTGTAGTGTGCGCAGGTCATATGGGTATAGAGGAGTGTGATGATTTTCGCTCAATATTTTCGACTACTTATGGAGGATTTCAAATGACCATATCACAAGAATGCATTACTCGATTAATATGATTCTTGCACCAATTTAGACCTGTTGTGTTGAATTCCAATTATTTGAAATTTTAGTGTACCTAATTTTGGACCCAGAGCCTACATTTACCAAACTGGCTTTGAAAAGGAGTCATTCATTTACATGAGGGTGAAAAATGGGACCCTATGTAGCGGCACATCCCCGTAACCTCATATCCACTATCCCGGGCCTACTATCCATTGATGTATCCATGTACAGGTTCAAAATGCAACAGATATGAGAAATAAGATCATGCACAGACCAGTTGGACTGAAGATGACAGATGCAATGATGCATGGGCATCTAGATACACAAGTGGAGTTGTTACAATACGTTCGAGCACATTTCGGCAATATCATCTCTGCTGATGTTGCACGTGACATAAACGGTATGCTTAATAAGGTAAGTCTACGATTGTACATGTACAGGGTGTCTCAGAAAAAAATACAACGCACCTTTAGAGGAATGTAACTTTCTGAATAAGTGTCAGAATAAAACAACTCAAACAGCAAAATAAAGGCAAATTAGGTTGCTATACTTTAAAGAAAACCGGATGTGATTCGGTTCAGTAATTCCAGAGAAATGAACAATTACGTAACATTAGTCTAGGAACACTTCCATCCAAGTTTGCTCATACAGCACATACATGAAATCAATACTTCTCTATACAAATTGACATGGATTTACGTGTTTTTATGGGTCTAGATTTTATTTTACACCAAATAATATGCCAGATGAGACCAAAGTTTAACACAAAATATAAAATAAAAGTTGTCTAGATTATTTTCATCACATTTTGTACAAAATTTAAAATTTGTAGGATAAGTTCAATCTTTTTATAACAATTGGAA